>CAWUFW010025507.1:0-43995 GCA_963921515.1 Calotriton arnoldi
TTGTTTTACCAGTCTATAATCTCTTGAGTGATCAAATGAAAGAGCACCACACCAGGTATATATTCAAAATATATGTATTTATTGCTAAACACACCCCTCTAGTCTCTTTATGAGGCTAGAGTTCGAAGTACATAAGTTAGAAGTTATTTAAACACAGTAATAGCACAAATACACGTTTGGGCCCTAGGGGCGTACCAAACCATATACCAATAAAGTGGTATAAGAACCACGACTGAACTAGACACTAGGCCTAGAGCCTCTAGAAGTGCTTGGACCACAAGGAACCACCCAAGGTAGTGACACAGGGGACCCATGGGAGACGGGGGCAGTGTAAATACACAACCGCGATACGCCGTTGACTTCTATGGAGAAAGTCGTGATCGGGAAATTAGAGAAAAGGGACACTTAAAAGAGGACTTGGACCAAACCCTTTGAGATCTAGGACTTTGAAGAGTCTCTACCCATGGGAGCACCGGAGTACTCATGTTACCTCACCCAGGGAAGCCGGGTGCATAGGTGCCTTTCGGGGTCGGGTTTCGTCGTCGATTCGACTGGCGATCTGCTGCAAAGTGCTGCTGGCGACCAAGAGAAAAGTGTCCGGGTGGATCCAAGAGTGGATCGGAGTTCTGAAGAACCTGAAAGCAGAGGGGACAGAGTCTGGGTCACTAGCCAGTGACCAGGAAGGCGATGGACAGATGCCCACCGATGTCGAGTGCTTCAGGTGCGTTGACAGTCGTCTTGACTCTTCAGCCACGAGGTCCAGGAGGCGTTGTCGGCAACCAGGAGCAGGATTCGGGCTGGTACATGATGTCTGTCGAGTGCTGAGGTGTCGGCAACCGGATTGGACCCAACAAGCCTTGGCAACGGCAAGTCTCGGTGAAGATGTAGATCGTCGATGGTGCAGACCAGCAATGTCTGTGGAACTCACCCAGTGAGGGTAAGTGAGGGCAGGCCTGGAGCAACCAGGATGCCAAGTTAAAAAAGGATGGGCCTTCGTTAAGGGCTACTAGCCAACGGGCTAATGACCGCAAAGGAGCCTCATGACGCCGCACGTGGATCTGGCTTACAGGACACTCGTGGAGTGGAGGCCAGTGATCTTCGGTGCAGGTAGTGCTGGAGGCTAGGGCTACTCGGAGCCCAAAGCACGACTTCTTGGGAGACCCAGAAGAGGATGCACTTGCAAATGTGCTCAGTGTCCAGGGGTCATAGTCTCAAGTCATCCACGATAGACACGGGCCTTAGCTTTGCTGGGGACTCAGGGTAGCCTCGGGGAAGTCTGAGAATCTACCTCTGGTGATGCGATGACTTCGGCATCCGACGGGAGCTTCAGAAATGCGAACCGGACAGATGCTTCTTTGGTGCCTGCCAAGCAGGGGAGTCATTCCTTGACCCCAAGGGAGATTCTTCTGTCCTCTAATCGTGAGTAGAGCATCGAAGGTCCAGGATTCAGTTTCAGAGTTTCATCCAGGGATAATCTAAAGTCCTAAGGACTGGGTTCCTATACTTATACTAAGGATAGGGGTTGGACTACTCTGTGGCCCCACCTATGGGTGGGTCAGGGCAGAGGGGTGGCTACACCCCTTTCCCTTTGTCCAGTTCACGCCAAAGCAGGGGCTGCAAGCCCCTGATCCGGTTTGAACTGGGGTATGCCAGGGACACCAAGTGTGCCCCCAGTGCAGGACTTCAAAGCACCCGAAAGTGCTCCTGCCCAGCCCCAATACACATTATCCTGTCTGGGGAGGTGGTCACACCTCCCTGGGACAGGAAACCTATTGTCCAGGCCTCCCCTGCCGGAGTTTCGTCCAGCAGCAGGAGGCCAGACTCGTGTCTGTGGCAGCAGCATCCATTTTGTGATGCCAGGGCTTTGGAAAGAAGTTACCGGGCTAGCCAGAGTTAACATGTCTCTCCCTCTAGAAGGGTGGAATGCTACCCCCACCGCCAGAATTGGCGGGGGGGGTAGTATTCCAAGATGTTTGACACCAAACAGGACATGTTTAGGTGCAGCCATTCCAAAGTTAGCATTTAACGCGAGGTAATAATGCGCTTAAGAGTATATGGTCGGGCTGCACTACAAACAGCATCAGAGAAGGGTCTCCGAATGCTGCAGAGGGGCCCTGCTCATGCAGGGGCACCCTCTCACATAGGAACCATGCACTCTGCCTTTAGGATTGATAAGGCCTGCCTTAGGAGTGACTCATAGGTTTATATGTGTGTATGTATTTAGTGATATAGGTAACCTATATCACAGTAAGGAGTGCATGCACCACCTTACCCAGGCTGCAGTAGCAGACCTGTGGTGTCAGTTTGGATGGCCTTCCAGGGGTGGCATAATACATGCTGCAGCCCCTGGTAGGCCTCTGAGGTACCTATGCCCTTGGTACATAGTATACCATATACTAGGGACTTATAAGGGCACTCCAGATTCCAATCAGTGATGTGCCTAAGGCACATGGAAACCTTTTTACAGAGAAAGCAGATAGACTGGGGCCCTGAATAGCAGGATCCCAGTCCAACTAAGTCATAAACCAGCAAAACACCATAAAAAAAGTGGGGCAACCATATAGTCAGATTCCACCTTCCTACACCTCGCCTCTCCTAATGAATGAAATGGGCCACCATTCACACACCTCACAGAATAGAAACAAAAATGGCCCACCCTTTTCCCAATTCTCCAAATAAACCTCCACTTAGTTCATCCCTCGAAGAGCTAACCAAACGTTCACTCACCCATGTGACAAAGTGCTAAGAAAATTAACTGCAACCTCGCAAAATAGTTTAACATACCTCTTCTCATTCACTTCTGAGTTAAAAACAACACCACCTACCTCTCAAATAGATATCCTTATCTGCCTACCTATCACTTTACCAAAAACACTAAACACACCAGTACTAACTCACCATTGAGAAGATAACCAATTTTACCCTGCCCCTTTGCCAGAGATAAATAATCCAGCTCCCCCTCACTTATCAAAAAGTAAAGCACATCAACACCCTCTGTCCCCCAACCAGATAGTACTGTTAGCAGCGCCCATCTCTCAAATAGTTTGCAAAGTTGCGCCTTCGCCTCTTATAAAGCTAAGCATACCAGCATCCAAATGCCTCATGGAGTTCAACAACCTTCCCCACCTATGGCACAAAAAGAAAATAAACCTACACAAATCACACCTCTCACTAACCTGAAGATTGTGTCACAAAAATATAGATAATTGCTCCCACTACCTATCAGAGAGACAAACACCTACTTATAAAATCTGTAAATTTGCATGAGTTTGTTTTGTGGTTATTAGGAAACCTTACTGACCCAAAATGAAATACTAAGAAGCATGCAGCACTCCTCAACACCCATCACATCTCAAACACCACCAACCACCACAGAAAAACCTTAATCCTGCCACCACATCACTAAGGGATAAAAATACCACCACCCATCTTTGTTGTTAACCCACTGAGGATGTCAAAGAGAAAAACACTCCTGGACCGACCTCCCCTGTCAGAAAGCTGAACACATCTTTCTCACCTACCTCACAATAAGCTAAACACAACTAAACCAGCCACCTCTGAATACGATAAACATTTGTACTAGCAGGTATCACATATGGCTAAACAAACCATATTCCACCCATCTCAAAGAAATACATAACATCACCCAACCTTTCCTCAAAGTTTGAAACAAATCAGAAACTACCTCGCCCGCCAAAATGAGACCTCAGTCCCCTTCACTTATGAAGAAGCTAAAGCAGCAAGCAAAAAATGACATTATCTCTCACAAGAGTGTTAACTTGCATCCAAACACTTCTGAATTTGCAAAGTGGCACCCACTGACCTCTCCAAGAATGAAACGCTGGAACCTATCTCGATTCTAAATGAACCAAACACACGTGCATCCACCCACATCTCAACAATCAAAACACAGCTGCACTCGCCCACCTCCGAAGCTACTGAAACACAAAAGAGCAACAATCAAACACACCGTTCTTACAAGTGACAAACAATGAAGTGAGCCTAAAAGACTCCCAAAACTAGCAGGCGTGTGCCGACCAATCATGAAAGAACAGGCGCAGGGAATCCTGAAGCTGACGCAGAGCTACTCTGCTCACACCTTCACTCTGTTTCACAGTTCACAAACCAGGGCTCTTCCTCCCAGAGCCCCAACTTCCGGAGTTGTGTTATCTATGTTAATGTGCTTATCTTCTCTGGTTGGGGTATCTGCTTGAAAGTAATCACTTGAGTGGTTTTCGGAGCAGAGTCATGTAAACGGGAGAAGCATTATACAATAAAATGTTTGCAAGCTACTTTATGATTGCCATCTAATTGTCACCCATTTGGAAAAAATAAAGACCTTTACCTTAGAAGGGCTTAAATACGTGCGCACACTTTCGCAACCCCTGAAAAAGACCACAACACTGAAAACCCCCAAATTCACTGCCACCTCTAAGTAGGATTCGTTGCGATATCCCAGTGGTGCTGACTTTGGAACTGGGGAATTCATTTGAATCTCGGCTTCGGATAGATTCCTGTGATTCTGGGCCAATCACTTCCTCTCCCTGTGCCTACAAAAATATGAATGTGTCCTTGTATAATGTACCTGATGCTTATGTAAAGCGCTCCAATATCTTCGGGTCGAGTTCGCGCTGTATAATAACTGGGAGGAAAAAAACTGTTTAGCGCTATAGAATTCTGCTGGCGTCACCTCCAGAGACTAGTTCAAGGTTAATTTTAGACAAAAGGCGCATTGCGGAGGATTACAAAAATGAATCTGTACTCAGACCACACAAGTGCAGGCATTTTTCCGCATGACTCAGATCTGGGAGGGCGAAGTGCGTGCAAAGTAGAATAAATGTGCGCATCTGTTACCACAGTGCATCGCATATTGTTAATTTCACAAGAGATTGGTGAATAAAATTATCATAAACTGTTCCTGCGCATATCGATAGGCACCTATCACATTATCTGGCCAGGAAACTCTCATAACGATTATATTCATGCAGGCGTTTATTAATGCGTGCGCTGTTACCAGTATGCCGCTTGTCGGCGCTTCGGTGCTTCCAAACGCCAACAACCCTCCAAAAAAGTGAAACGCATTATATAGCAAGACATAATAATGCGTTATCTCCATACATAAATAGACGATGCTTATGTGGGTTAAAACGGGAAAACGTTTCCCTCTCACAAAACTCTCATAACGATTATATTCATGCAGGCGTTTATTAATGCGTGCGCTGTTACCAGTATGCCGTTCGTCTGCGCTTCAGTGCTTCCAAACGCGAACAACCCTCCAAAAAAGTGAAACGCATTATATAGCAAGACATAATAATGCGTTATCTCCATAAATATGTAGACGTGCTTATGTGGGTTAAAACGGGAAAATGTTTCCCTCTCATTTGGTCCGAGGCACAAGATGGCTGCCAACACTTCCTGGTTTGACGTGTTGGCAGCCAATCAGAGGCAACCTCGTGCTCGGGAGGGCTCAGCCAATCAGATCTCACAATTCTCAAATATATATATCTGTAAATCTTTAAATATCTCAAAAACTACTGAACGGAATTACACCATTAAAAAAACAGTGTGCTTTCTGGACCAAGAGCTATCTCGCTGCCAAATTTGGTGTATTTCCGTTCAGCAGTTCAGGCTGTAGCCGTGTCTAAAGTTTCCTATGGAAATTAACATTGAGAAAACACGTTTTGGGACCCCCTTTTTTTCTCGGCCCCCCCTTGACGAATCACCCCGAAACTTTCAAGACAGGAGCTGACCTGAGTGAACAATTAGTTTTGAAAATGTTGTGAAGATTCGTCAAACGGCGCCAAAGGTTATTGGCAAATCAAAAAACGCTTTTCCTATGGAAACTAGGTTCTAACTATGAAAGGGCAGTGTTTTCCCTTTAAATTGCCACTCTTGACTTCACTCTTTGACCCAGTAGAAGGCGCAAGCCGAAACGCGTAAGTCATCTTTGCTTGTATGCACCCCTGCACTTTGCTGGTTATGGCCCCGTGATGAATGGAGACTGATTCAACTTTCCAAAAATAAATAAATTACCTCGTTGTGAAGGATTTGTCTGTGCCGTTCTTCTGCTCGCCCTCGAGACGTGTGGTGAATTGGAGGGCGTTTTTGCATGAAGGCTAAGAGGAAATATGGAACGTAGAGCTGGTCTATGTGAAACGAGCACCCGGAAGTGAAGCTGCTCCGCAAGACCTGCAAACTGTGGCATTGTAGCAAGAAAGAGGGAGACTGCTCTGACTTCTGAGACTCAGTGGATCGAGGAGAGATGAGCATTGGAGATTGAGAATTACGTACATGGTGAGAGGCTTGGTGGCGGGGTAAGGGGAGACGGGACGCCTGCAGCGACTCTGGTAGGCGTTTTGCGAGCGCCCTGCTTTTCGCACCTCTCTGCCCGGCATACTCTTTGCTCAAACCCGCCTTGCAACATTGTATCCGCTTGGAGATTCCGAGGCTCTAAGAGTCGTATTCCGGGAACACAGCAGGCAGCATGAAACTGAAAGGTAGTCCTGCGTGTGTTTGACAAATCTGCTATTAACAAAGGGATAATAATATAAAAGTCTATTTCTTTGGGGTGCATACTCTTGACATCAAAATTGATAATAAATGGAGAAACATCATTTTTTAAAGTGGCACATTGCAGCATTACATTCTTAACAGGGATTACAATTACAAGGGTTGCCTTTTGAGAACATGGCAGACAGGTGGAGCAAATGCGAATTAATGCTCAAGGATATGTTCAATGATGATGGAGACTCACAAGAAGGACCAGGGTGTAGTCAAATTTTGAATACATTGAGTACACCACGACAGCAGCTGAGAGATTTGGAGCAAGCCAGGATAATGGAGGTGAATAAATGGTGGGAAAGCGTCACCCTTAAAAAATACATCGAGTGCAAGCGCATTCCTAGGAGATTACAAATTTTTGTCCTACCAAACCTCAGTGACCTGGACTCAGATCTATTACTCAAATGGCAGAGTGACACCACGGAATGCTCTATGAAATTAATAGAGACCCTAACTATTCATGCAGAGAGGAGATTAAAAGCAGCAATGGAGAAGGTTGCAGCATTGGAAAAATCTTTCGAAAAATTCTTTGAATCTGCAGAAGGGAAAAAGGCATTAGAAGAACATGAAAATAGACTAGAAAAACATGAAAAAGAGATCCAGCTGAAAAAGGTGAAGAAATTCAATAGAGACAGAATTGACTATGCCACAGGCAGAGTCTATACATTTGCACGTCGTTATGACCCAAATTTTAAGTACAAACTATGGAACAGATCCAAGTACAGGAGCAACATAGAATTTCAAGTGTTGAAATCTCTGAGGTCAGTTCGGGGGACGAGGGAACCCAGATGGTCAGATCAAATATGGATTTTCCAGGGGAGATGCGGCTGCTACGCATGACGACAAGGGGAAGGGGAAAAGGTTTCCCCCCCCCATCAACCGGAATGGAGGAACGAAAAGAACAAGGTGCAGTAGGAAGAGGCAGAGGAAGAGGAAAGAAAGGGAAACAATAAGGAGCATTAACCCTGAGTCCAATAAGGAAGACAACCTGGTGATCAATTTATCCAGCAAGAATCTCAATGAGAAACACACAAATCTGCTAAACAAGGGACTGACATTTTGCCCTGACTGTGGCATGGATCTTGCATCAGCTCGGGTCGACCTTTATAAATTCTGCAGGAAGTTGAAACTGAGGAAGTTCTTTGCAAATAGGTCCAGTCATATCACAAGAACTGAATATAGAACACCCCAAACTAACCTCACGGGAGAAGACATCGAACCCCTGAGGACAATGCAAGATTTAATGAGTGAAAATGCATCACATGTGTCCATGCCTGAGGGGGCGACGACTTTGGATATTTGTACAGCTATGGGCATTGATATAAATATGTCCGTGAGTAGTGGACGCAAAGGGAAATCCAGATTCTGCCCACAGCTACCTCCTGGCAATAGAGTGGATGTCTTTCAGGAACTGGTGGCAGAAGACCTGAGGGACATCTACGTTAAAGAAAAAGACCACAGAAACTATAAGAACTTTAATATGAAAAAGGAGGATTGGTGGGCACTCACAGACTTACGGCAAGACATGAACATTATTATCAAACAGTCCGATAAGGGCGGCAATATCGTGGTGATGGACCGCAATAAATACCATCAGGATGTCAGAAGACAGTTGGGGGATCCGACCAACTATGAGAAATTAAAGAACAACCCGATCCACGATATTAAGTCCACCTTCCATGCGAAGCTACATCACTGGCATGAAGAGGGTCTCATCGATGACGGTGAATTACAATATTTAAGGATAGACCATCCAATCATGCCGACCCTTTATGTACTGCCCAAGGTACATAAGAATCTTGAAAATCCCCCGCCCGCCCAATTGTCAGTTTGTGTGGATCTCTTCTTGAAAACACTTCTAGAATCATAGACATCTTCATCTTCCCCTATGTCACAGATCTACCATCTTACATACGCAACTCTATAGATTTTCTGAACCGGATCAACAATACCCCATGGAAACCAAGTTACATCATGGCCACAATCGATGTGGTGTCCTTGTACACCTCAAAAATCCATGAGGATGGTCTAAAAGCGTGCGAATACTTAATGAGATCAAGGTCCCTCAACCTGTTGAGTCATAATAAAATGATCCTCGAAATGATGTCCTTTTGTCTTACCAACAATGTTTTTATCTTCGATGGCAAGTTCTATAGGCAGAATCAAGGGACTGCCATGGGGACATCATTCGCTCCAACTTACGCGAATCTGACCATGGACTTTTGGGAGGCAGAATGTTTGTGGTCAGAAAGCAACAACATCAACTTGGAGAGGGTGGTGCTGTGGGTCCATTATATCGACGACTGCTGCTTTGTTTTAATCAGCCCTCGGGTGGGCCAGGTCCCAGGGGCAATTAGAAAATATAGTGCGGGGGCCCATGGGGGCACCCGTAGCCCTGAGGACAGCCACCTCCCCGGGCCCATGTTGATTACATGCGGGGGCACACAGCCCCCCCGCAGCCCCGGGGACCGCCACCTCCCCGGGGCTTTTTAAAAAAAAATAAAGGGGTGGAGGGGTCCTGCCCCCACCACATTGCCCCAGGGACTGCCACCTCCCACAGCATTGCTATTATGTGTGGGGGCCTCATGGGCCCCCAAGCCCCAGGGATCGCTACCTCCCTGGGGCTTCAATAATTAAAAAACAAGTGTGGGCGTCTCCTGCCCCCACACTGCCCCAGGGACCATCACCTCCCTGGGGCATTTATACATTAAGTATGGGGGTCTGCTGCAGACCCCTGTCCCCAGGGACCACCACCTCCCCAGGTCTTTGCACACGAAGGGAGGGAGGTCGCGCTGCCCCCCTCCTGGAGCCCTCGATGGCCCTGGGGACCGCCACCCCCAGGACCGGCTCCAGCAATGTCCCGGGGGGCCCACCCCTGGGACATTGCAGTTTGCAATGACAGGGTGGGAGCATGGCTCCCGCTCTGTCATTGCAAACTATGCTTCGCTTCATGGAAGCGAGAGCAGAAAACCTGCTCTCGCTTCCATGAAGCGAAGCAGATTGCTTTTGGACAAGGGGAGCTACATGTCAGCAGCTTCCCTTGTCCAAAGGCAATGCCGGCTCCCGCAGGAGGAGGGGAGCTGGCTGAGACCACTGGGGCATTGGGGTTCCCCCCGTGGTCCCCAATGCGTGGCCAGGCCCCTGGGGATGGGGTCCCCGGGGCCAATAGTGGCCCAGGGAAGGAGGCCACATGGCCCCCCTCCCTAAATAATTTTTTTTTAAAAAGAACGAGGCAAAGCCCTGTGGATGGGGTCCCCGGGGCCAATAATGGCCTCAGGAGGGGGCCATGCAACCCCCTCCTTAAAAATATATATATATTTTTTTAATTAAATATATTGCCATGCCCCAGGGGATGGGGTCCCCGTGGCTGAAATCGGCCATGGGAGGGGGGCCGCACGACCCCCTTCCGGTTTAAAAAAAAGAAAATGCTCAGGCCCTTGGGGATGGGGTCCCCAGGGCCCAAACATAATAAAGGGCAGGGGGGCCACACAGCCCCCCTTCCAAAAAGCCAATTTAAAAAAAGCTGCCATCTCGCCGGAGGCCCTGCACCACTGTGCAAACGCACCTCCTGGTGCGTTCTGGATTTAGTGATTAAGACCCCTTGAATACTGAGGGTCCTTAGGGACCAACTAGCCCACCAGGTACCTCAAGTAAGTCCTACACAGTAGGATTGCTGAGAGGTGGTCCGAGGCCAAGCCTCTTTTTACACCACTCTGCAAACATACCTCGTGGCGCACTGCTGGTGGGGTGATGAGGTCCCTTTATGTTCTGAGGACTTCAGGACTAAAGTGGACTTCATCCCCTAAGCAGCAGTGCACCAGGAGCTGGGTTTGCAGAGTGGTGTAAAAAGGGGGCGTGGCCTTGGACCACCTCTCAGCAATCCAGCTGTGTGGGGCTTACTAGAGATAACAGGAGGGCTATTTGGCCCCCAGGGGCCCTCAGGAGGTAAGGGGACTTCATCCCCCAACCTAGAGCACACCAGGAGGCGCATTTGCAGAGTGGTGGAGAAAGGGGGCTTGGCCTCTGTTCTCCTCTCAGCAATCCCACTGTGTGGGGCTTACTGGAGGTAACAGGTAGGCTAGTTGGCCCCTAAGGACCCCCAGCAGCGAAGGGGACTTCAATCCCCATCCAATTGCGTGCCAGGGATCGCGTTTGCAGAGTGGTGGGCAAAGGGGGCATGGCCTCCTATGAGAACTTAGCAATCCTGCTGTTTGGGACTTACTAAAGGTATTAGAAGGGGTAGTTGGGCCCCAAGAATGTCCTTGGGGGCCAACTACCCCCCCTGTAACCTCCAGTAAGTCCTATACAGTGGGATTGCAAAGAAGACTTCGGAGGCAATGCCCCCTTTCTCCACCACTCTTCAAACGTGCCTCCTGGCACACTACTGGTTGAAGATGAAGTCCACTTTACTCCTGAGGGACATTAGGAGCAAGAAGCCATCCTGGTACCTCCTGTAAGTCCTATGCAGTGGAATTCCATAGCGCTGGACTGAGCGCTGGTCGGAGGTCCAGCCCCCTTTCTCCACCACTCTGCAAACGCAACTACTAGTTAAAGAAGCATTTGGAATGTAGTAGATCACACATTTGCCAAAGTTACAGCTATTGGCATTGTAAATTTAAAAGTTTTTTACTAATGTTTTTTTGAGTGAAGTGGATGTAAGTTGCATGTAGTGGAATTATGCAGTATGTTGTGCAGTGAAATTATGTGGATAGAAAGTATGTGGTATTTAGTGTATAGGAATTATGTAGAGTGAGATTATGTTTCTCTGGTTTTTTAAATGCTAATTTCTAACTATAACGTCCCTGAAACCTATGTTTTTTTCAGTGAATTTCAAAGGTTTTTTAAATGCTAATTTCGAACTATAAAGTCCCTGAAACCTATGGTTTTTTCAGTGAATTTCTAAGGTTTTTTAAATGCTAATTTCTAACTATAACGTCCCTGAAACCTATGGTTTTTTCAGTGAATTTCTAAGGTTTTTTAAATGCTAATTTCTAACTATAACGTCCCTGAAACCTATGGTTTTTTCAGTGAATTTCAAAGGTTTTTTACAGGCCACGCCCCCTTTCTCCACCCCTATTGAAACCCGCCTCTTGGCGCATTCTAAATTGGGGGATTAAGCCCCTTGAATACTGAGGGTCCCTGGGGGCCAACTAGCCCACCAGGTAACTCCAGTAAGCTCCACACAGCTGGATTGCTGAGAGTGGTACGAGGCCATGCCCCCTTTTTACACAACTCTGCAAACGTGCCTCCTGGTGCACTGCTGCTTGGGGGATGAAGTACACTTCAGTCCTGAGGTCCTCAGGACACAAGGGGAATTCATCACACCACCAGCAGTGCGCCAAGAGGTGCTTTTTGCAGAGTGGTTTAAAAAGGGGCATGGCCTCCTACCACCGCTTAGCAATTCCACTGTGTGGGGCTTATTGGAGGTTCCTGGTAGCCTAGTTGGCCCCCAGGGACCCTCACTAGCAACGGGGAATTAATCCCCCAACGCAGAGCGTGCTAGGAGGCGCATTTGCAGAGTCATGCAGGGAGGGGGCGGGGCCTCCGGCGAGTTGCCGGTTTCTTTTTTTCTTTTTTATTTTATGGGAGGGGCCGCGTGGCTCCCCTTCCCTAGGCCACTTCTGGCCCCAGGGACCCCATTCCCCGGGGCCTGGCCAGCCTTTACTTTTTTTAAACATTTTTTTGGAGGGGAGGCGCGTGGCCCCACTCCAAAAGCCAATTATGGCCCTGGGGACCCCCCACCCCCCCCCTCCGGGGCCGGCATTCCTTTTTTTTTATTATTAATTTTCCTGGGAGGGGGGCCGCGTGGCCCGCCTCCCCTGGGCCAATTATGGTCCCGGGACCCCATCCCCTGGGGCCTGGCCAGCCATGTTTGTTTTTTTTGCAGTGGGCCGCGTGGCCCCCATCCTGAGGCCAATTATGGCCCCGGGGACCCCATCCCCCGGGGCCTGACCAGCCTTTTTTTTTAAATACATTTTATGGTAAGGGGGCCGAGGGGCCCCCCTCCCGGGCCACTTTTGGCCCCAGGGACCCCATCCCCCGGGGCCGGCCCTCACATTGGGGACTGAGGGGGGAGCCCCGATGTCCCCGCGGTCCCAGATGGCTCCCCGCATCCTGCAGGAGCCGGCATTGCTTTTGGACAAGGGGAGCTGCTGACATGCAGCTCCCCTTGCCCAAAAGCAATTCTGCTTCGCTTCATGGAAAGGAGAGCAGGTTTTCTGCTCTCGCTTCCATGAAGTGAAGTAGAGTTTGCAATGACAGGGGGGGAGCCGTGCTCCTGCCCTGCCATTGCAAACGGCAATGTCCTGGGTGTGGGCACCCCGGGACATTGCAGTAGCTGGCCCTGGGGGGTGGTGGTCCCCAGGGCCATTGAGGGTTCCAGGAGGGGGCTGCATGGCCCCTCTCGCATCATTTGCATAGCCCTGGGGAGGTGGTGGTCCCCAGGCCTGGGGTCCGCAACGGACCCCCGTATTAAAATAAAGTTTGCCCCAGGGAGGTGGTGGTCTACGGGGCAGTGTGGGAAGGGGCAGGAGCCCCCCCCACACTTTTTAAATTTTATTTAAGCCCCGGGGAGGTGGCGGTGCCTGGGGCTTGGTGGGGCGAGGCCCCCAAACATAATTAAGAATGCCCCGGGGAGGTGGCGGTCCATGGGGCTGTGGGGGGCCGTGTGCCACCCGCACATAAATAATAAAGCCCTGGGGAGGTGGCGGTCCCCAGTGCTGCGGGGGTCCCCGCAAGCCCCCACTACATAAATTGGAATTGCCCCGGGGACTTGGCCCACCCGGGGGCTTTAAAAAACAAAGCGCAGGAGCCTGCGCTTCTTTTTTCTGTAAATTTTCGGCCGGAGTCGCGCCGGGTGCGCGAATCCGGCCGAAAATTTAAAAAAAATGCTTTTTTCGGCCCTGGGGGTCCCTGGGGACCCCCTGACCGGGCCTAGGGGTCCGGGTGTTTTTACCCTGCCCCCTTTTCTTCTTTTTTACTCTTCCTCTCACTTTATTTCCTTCTCCCTCGGTACCGAGTCACAATATGGCTGCCAACACTTCCTGGTTTGAAGTGTTGGCAGCCAATCAGAGGCAAGCTCGTGCTCGGGAGGGCTCAGCCAATCAGATCTCACAATTCTCAAATATTGATATCTGTAAATCTTTAAATATCTCAAAAACTACTGAACGGATTTACACCATTTAAAAAAAAAGGGTGCTTTGTGGACCAAGTGCTATCTCTCTGCCAAATTTGGTGTAATTCCGTTCAGCAGTTCAGGCTGTAGCCGTGTCTAAAGTTTCCTATGGAAATTAACATTGAGAAAACATGTTTTGGGACCCCCCCTTTTTTCTCACCCCCCCCCTTGACGAATCACCTCGAAACTTTCAAGACAGGAGCTGACCTGAGTGAACAATTAGTTTTGAAAATTTCGTGAAGATTCGTCAAACGGCGGCAAAAGTTATTGGCAAATAAGAAACCGCTTTTCCTATGGAAACAAGGTTCTAACTATAAGTACCTACTGGCTACCGCCAGTAGGTAATATATATATATATATATATATATATATATATATTCACTGAAAAAACCAAAAGTTGAATAATCTTACTGCAAAAGTTGCAATGATATTAATAATAATTTGATAGGAGAAGTCACCAGTGATGTAATATGTGAGGTAATTATAGTTACTTCAGGACACTAGTTATAGTTTCTTGACATAAGTATAAGTCTCACTTTTGGATATCTATGGTTTTGAGCATGTACAATCTGAACTTAACTATCAAGTCCCTGTAACCTTTGGTTATTTCAGTGAATAATACATATATGTAAAAAGGCTTTACACTTACCTGCCAAATACATACATTTTTGTCATAAAGGCATGCGTGGTAAAGCCATATGCATGGTATAACTTTGCATGGTAAAGGCATGTGTGGTAAAGGCTTATGCATGGTAAGGGATAGGTAGTGAAGGCATGCATCATAGTGACATGCATGGTTTCATCATACATCCATTTATTAAGTCTGGGTGGTAAACTCTGCTCTGCTCGCGTAGTTTGCGGAGAGATTTTTCCTCGTTTGCGATCGTCAACATCAAGTTGGCAAGCGTGGAAAATCAACCTCCAGGCGAGATTTCTCAACGCGGGCGATCAGATTTCTCATTGCGAGTGGTCGCGTATGCTCACGACTGCTCGCTTTGAGAAACTGTCCGTTCGCATTGAGAAAGCTGCAGCTCGAGTAAAAATCTACTTGAGCGGTAGAAAGGAAGCAGCGCCCGCTTGCGTTTTGCATGGTGCTGTTCGCGATGATTGCACAGTGCGGACAAGCACCTGGCTCTGAAAATCACAGCGAATGGCATTTATCTAAAGAAACTCTGCCGCTTGCGGAGCTCTACGTAGCGGAACTCCGCGAACTCCGCCCAGGCTTACCATTTAGTACTCTATGTCTGTGTAATAAAAGCACTTTTCCTTTTCTAAAGCAAAAATACTGACTTGGCAATCATTTATCGAATTTTATTATTGCGTATCAGTAAATGGTGACTCCTAGCCCACAGTCTCTTCCTTGAGTAGTCCTGGGACCGCTCTGCTTTGCTACTGTGATAGAGTCAAGCACTACAATGTTATACTTGGTTCTCAGTAAGGGGAAATAGTGGACCTATTACTTGCCCAGGCCTCATATCCTACATAACCAACAACCAAAATTCCTACATCTAACCTTGAGATGAAATTTGTTTTACCTCTTCAAAACTCCTGGCTAACGCTCTCCTTTTTTCATCCTGTGTAAGTCACTTAACATTACTGCTGCATAAAACTGCCCTCATTTTTCATGGATCCACCTCCCATTCACTACATATGTTGATGATTTTGAGGGATGTTTAATACTGTTGTCACTGGATAAGAGATGTTCAGAAAGAGGAATACATTTGAAAGAGCTTTCTTATTAATAAAATGGTCTAATAACTGAGTGGTTTTCGAGAACCTGGCTATTTTGTGCCTACGGTTGGGGCTGCTCAGTAAAGTTATTTCTCTCTCGCAAGATGTAGGGCTGTATAATATAAAGCGTGCTCTCTGAACACTATGTTAAGACTCAGTCTCTGTCACGGTTTTGGGCTGACTGCTGTCTTAGTAGCTGAAGAACAGGATCAGTGCTATTTTACCCCCCAAGAAGGTTTTAAATGTTTGCTTGTAAGAGTAACAAAGAGGCCATACAGGAAATGGACCTAGTTACTTACGTCAAAAACTGAATTACTACTGTCCAGTTAGGGATCAGAATTCTAAGGAAAAATCTCTGATTATCGTCCCATGTGTCCGATTGACTAGATGTGGGGGCAGGTATTTCTCTTACCTGGCCCCATACTATTGGAATGCTTTGCCTCATTATGCTTGTTTCTGCCCTGATTTTCTCAAATTCAGAAAATTGCTTAAAACAGTCTTATTTTAATATTCTGTGTTAGGTTTTGCCTGTGTTTATCGTTAGTGCTGAGATACCTCTTCAGAGGTGACTCACGCGCTATAGTAACCTATATTAACATAACATAACATATCACAACAAACAGTCAAAACCAAAATCAACACAACTGCAGTACAACACTCATCGCAATAATGCAGCACAAAAACACAGCTGCATAAAATAACAATAGAACACATCACCACCACAACAAAATGCCTTACAAACACTAGTCACAAACTGTCTTGTCAAAAGGTGCCACCTCGCAGCACCATGAGGGAACTGATATGAGCGCCCTCACACCAAGAATAGTGGACGGGGAGGAGTAGGTTACCCCCCATCATTCTCCCTCACAGACTGCTCCCTCCCCCATACTCACATACCATCATATACCTCGTGCAACTGTCCCTTTACACTTCTAGACGAATACAGATACACAAATACCAGTAGTACCACCGCTCCCGTAGCACGCTATTCGCATGTTCATCCCCCCAGGGTTATGCCCCTGACCTCTAGCCCAGGGCCAATTATTACCAGGGATACTCCTGAGGTTGCATAATGGACATGCGGTCTTGCCCTGGGGGAATACTGGCGAGATCCTTGGTGACACTCCTCCCACGGGCGACGCTGAACTGTTAGATCATCCAGGTTTGATATTCTCCCTACTATGGACACCAGTGCCATCAAAAGGGACAACGGGGAAATTAAAAAAGGGAGGGAGATGATATCTTGATATCTTAAACACTTGGGCACAAGTGATCACTCAGTCCACCCGCTTCCCACTTACGTATATAACACACAGGACAAGTAGCTTCTCCATACCCCCTACTCTCACCGTTAACCCCCCTCTATTTTTGATTTTTCATGTACTTACTTGTGTTATTAAGATACAAATGGCCATTCATGTTTTCATACTATTACTGTTGCCAGCTATTGCATTTATTACAATAAAACAAATTGCAACAAATAAAAAAAGTTGCCACCTCCAGAATCTTGTTTTTATAACAAGTTCAGCATCCTCCCCAGCCTGGGTACCCACCAATGACTATGCCACACACGGAGCTTAGTATTATACACCTTTATTCGTCTGTGTGTGACTGCAAACTCAACATTCTAAACCAGCCTTCATTGCATTCTGTTCTAACACTTACATCACAGTTCAACAGAGTCCATCAGGAGTCTAAAGGGTTCAATCGTTGCTAACTTGCAAGACACTACATCTCTCCCTCTGTTGAAAAAGAAATTGTACTTTTTTACAAACTATATATAGATAGACATATACAATTGAATCTCTTCAATCAATCTTTTTGGCGCTTTAATTGTTCGAACTGATCTTGTGCTTGGAAACTGGGAACTGTTATCACCAATGTCCAGGATCTGCTTCAACAGTGCAGAGGCAATATCAGTCACTGATGTTTCATACCCAGTCCCTCCTTCAACAGTTAGATCTGATGAATGATTAGTTAAGTGCCTAAAATGAGAAGAGCCTTTGGTAATAGCCTTCCCATGGCGCTGGGCAGTCACCAGCTGTGCCTTGGTAGACACCACTTGAAAGATTCTGCAAGAAATGGAGCATCAGATGTTCTTCTCCTCATCTGTCATGCAAGCAATAAATCTCTTTTTACTAAAGACAATGTTCTTCGCACGTCGTCTTTGGTCAGTGTGAGAAGTAAAGGTCTGGTTGCAGTATCCCCCCATGTTCTGCCCCCATTTTCACTACTAGGTGGTGGTTTTCAGACTCTGACTGTGTCATGGACTCTGCTAACCAGAACCAGGGCTTGTGATCTGAATAGAAGAATATGTTAACTAGGTGTAATTACAATTGGTACTGACAGCCTAGCTGTAAGTCGCTAGCATATAGTTTGCACTACTGTGTTGCCTGCTGTCATTTTTAAGGCAGCACTGCTTTTCAGCTTGCCTTCACATTAAATGTATATGCAAATTTGACTTTGGATTTAGAGATACTTCCAAAATCTCAAACTGCCTTATTTTTACATATAAGTCACCCCTAAGGTCTCCCCTAGCTGCCCCAGGGGTAAGGTGCCTTGCAACTATAAGCACCCAAAGGACTGCATTCAGAAATATTTCACCTGCTGCACAATCTGGTACTACATACCTAAAGACTTTGCCTGGCTTCACAAGATTTAAGAAGTGGACTCCCCACAAGCTACAGGTTAACAGAACCCACCTGCATCATCTCCACCAGGAAGACCCCATCCTAGAGTGTGTCCAGCGGACTTTTAAGGATTTGTGCCAGGTGCATTGTTGAAATTGTAGGACCCAACAACCCAAGGACCATCTCAGAGCTCCTAGACCCTTGGATTGATGTTTTGGATACTTTGAACGCACAAGAGGAACTTCAGGAAGATATTCCAGAAGTTTGGGGAAGTTTAGAGCAATTCTTGGAAAAAGCTCCATAAGGGTAATGACTCAACATTGAGAGTCAAGCCAACTATTTTGACCTGCGAGCCGCCCTGGATTTGAGGCTCATCCCACTGAAGGCTCCGGAGCTATAGACTTCCAGGAGTTGACCAAGGGCTCACACTGAACCAAGCCTACGACATTGACATGGATCTGGCCTGAAAAGGACCCTCGCTTGACCTTTGAGAGAAAGGTGAAAAGGTAACATTTTTACAGATGCCTCCCACTTAGTGTAACCGACCAGGGCTCCATCGTGGTCGGTCTGAAACTTTGACTTTGTCCCAGTCAAGCACGATCAGATGTCCCAAGTTGGCGTTATTCGTTTTAAGCATTAGCGTTAGAAATGGGGGTCTCTAGTTGGCAAGGGTTGGCACCTTTGACCAAGTAGGGTCCCTTGCTCCTAGTCAGGATAAGGGAGTTTCATTACTAAAATAACCCCTGCTCACCCTCGTGGTAGCTTGGCACAAGCAGTCAGGCTTATCCTAGAGGCAGTGTGTAAAGCATTTGCACATAACCAACAGTAACACAGTGAAAGCACTACAAAAGGACACCCCAGCAGTTTAGAAAAATATCTAATATTTTTATATACTTAAGACAAGACCAGAAACGATAGAAATCCATAATACAGTACTTAGAAATCTTCAGTTATCAAAATAAACTTGAAATTAAGTTCCTTGACGTCGATAGCTCCATCTTGGGCTATCACGACATCGTGAACAATAAATCCAAACAGTTCTGGCTGACCGCGGCGTCGCGGGCCAACTACGGTGTCGGGAAGACCCGCAAAACAGTACCTTTAGAACTGCAGGATGTCGGAGACCTCTTGTTGAGCTCTGAAAGCACAGCGTCCGCAGGCATCAGTTCTGGAGGTCGGTGCAGGAGTCGTCGGGCCCTTGAAGTCACACGAGTTGCAGATCGAACTCCTCGTGGTTGATGTCGGGAGCACCGGTGTCGGCAGGTGGCAGGGCTGCGGTGTGAAGTGCAGCAGTGCTGTGTGTGATGCCCTCAGGTTGCGGTGCAGGCAGCGGCTCGGTGACGGTCGTCCAGCAGTGTCGATGAGACCAGGGCTGCGGTGTGAAGTGATGTGGTGCTCGTCGCGGTGCTGGCAGGTCACGGTGCAAGCAGCGGCATCATCGTTGCTGAAGCACTGTCGTCGGCTGATGAACTGGAGTCGAAGGTGCCGGCGTCGGTAGGCCAAGGCTGCGGTGTGGGATGAGGACGGTGCATCGTGTAGCTTACGAGGGGTGCCCTCGCACCATGGTGCAAGCAGCGGTGTCGATGTCGGCGTGGAGCAGCGTCATCGGGGATACCAGGACGACGGCATGAAGTGAGGCGGTGCAAACTGCGGTGCCACAGGTTGCCGTGCAAGCAGCGGCTCGGTGGTGGCATCAGATGGCATCGTTGGTGAGACCAGGGTTGGAGTGCAGCGTTGCAGCAGTGCCTTCTGTGGTGCCTTCAGGACATGGAGCCGGCAGCAGCGTCGTAGACGGCATTGGCTTGTTTTTCTTCTGTTGCAGCACAAAACACACAGTCCTCAGTGCTGATGGCAGACGAGCTTGAAGTCTTTGCTGTTCCTGAGACTTCTTGAACAGGGAACTAGCTCTACCTCAAGCCCTTGGAGAAACTCAATAAAGAAGTTTGTAGAAAGCTCAGTACTGCCCTTTCACTGCCCAAGACAGAAGCAGCCACTGCAGGCCAATACAACAAAGCACACAGCAAAGTGGTAGTTCCTCCTAATAGCTTCTCCAGCTCTTCTTCTTGGCAGTCTTCTTGGTCCAAAAGAGTACTAAAGTTCTGGGGTCTGGGCCCCAATATTTATACCCCAAATTCCTTTGTCCTCTCAGGCAGAGAGTGTCTGTGCTTAGTCCAAACCAGTTCTGTCCTCTCTGGCCCAGCTTCCTGGCAAGGGGTGGAGACAGCATTGTGCAAGGCAGACTAGGCCCATTCAGGTGCAAGGAAATCTCCTCCCACTACTCTAAATGCAGCCCAGGTCTATTCAGCCAGCCCTGACCCATCAGACTCTCTGGAGCCACTGCTCCTCCCCATCCCCTGTCATCCCAAAGCCAGACAGTCAATCCACAACCCCAGAAGAGGCCCACAAGATGGCTAAGCAAGAAAATACCTACTTTCTAAAAGTGGTATTTTCAAACACAGAATGTAAAAATCATCTTCACTAAAAGATGCATTTTAACATTCTGAGTCCAGGCATACTAAACTTTATTTGTTCTACCTTGTTCCCAGGAGTAGTTATGTTTATAAGATGATATAAACAAACTACCCATTCTTTCATATGGGAACAGGTAGCCTTACAATAGTGAAAAATGAAATTGGCAATAATTCACTATGAGGACATGCCACACACATCAGTGCACATCCTACCTTTCCCATACAATGCACCCTGCCCACAAGGGTACCTTGGGCCTACCTTAGGGGTGACTGATATGTAAGGGCCTGGCAAGTGGATACACTTGCCAAGTCGACATGGCAGTACCAGACTGCACACAGGCTCTGCAAAGGCAGGCCAGAGTTACATTTACAAGCTGCCTGGGTGGGTGGCACAATCAGTGCTTCAAGCCCACCACCATCATTTGATTTACAGGCCCTGGGCATACACGGTGCACTGTACTAGGGACTGACAAGTAAATAAAATATGCCAATCATGGAAACACCAATCCATGCTAACAATTTACAATAGGAGCACTTGCACTTTAACACTGAACAGCAGTGAGAAAATGCGCAGAGACACTAAACCAGCAAAACAGAGTAAAAACTGGTAGGTCAGAAAGCAAAAAGGCAGGGGAAACATACCAAAAGATGCCAAGTCTAACACATGTCCCCTCCATCTGATAGTAGGGAGAACTACCCAACCTCCTGGGAGTTCTCTTCACTAAGGCGGGAGAACCTGGACAGACCATCTGCGTTGGCGTGTTCTGTGCCAGGGCGGTGTTCCACCGTAAAGTCCATTCCCTGTAGGGAGATGGACCACCTCAACAGTTTCGGGTTATCACCCCTCATTTGCATCAACCATCTGAAGGGCATGTGGTCTGTCTGAACTCGGAAGTGAGTCCCAACAGGTAGGGTCTTAGCTTCTTCAGTGCCCAGACCACAGCAACAGCTTCCCTTTCTATTGCACTCCACCTCTGTTCCCTGGTGAGAAGTCTCCTGCTAAGGAAGACTACAGGCTGGTCTAGGCCCTCTTCTTCAGTTGTGAGAGCACCGCTCCCACACCATGCTCTGAAGCAATGTTCTGCATGACAAATTCCTTGGAGAAGTTGGGTGCCTTGAGCACGGGCGCTTTGCACATGGTGGCCTCAAGGGCATCAAAAGCTTTCTGGCAGGATTCAGTCAAGATCACCTTCTTGGGCTGCTTCCTGGAAGTCAGCTCTGTTAAGGGGCAACAATGGTGCCGTAGCCCTTAACAAATCTCCTGTAGTAGCCGGTGAGACCTAAAAAGGCTCTCACCTCTGTCTGGGTCTTGGGGGGCTCCCAAGCCAGAATGGTGTCAATCTTGGGATATAGGAGCGCCACCTGGCCGCTTCCTACGTGGTGTCCCAAGTACACCACAGAACCCTGCCCGATCTGGCACTTACTGGCCTTGATCGTTTGGCCTGCCCTCTGCAGAGCCCTCAACACTTCCCCGAGGTGCTGTAAGTGTTCTTCCCAGATGGAATTGAACACTGCAATGTGATCCAGGTATGCGGCACTGAAATCCTCCAGTCCAGCCAACACCTGGTTGACCAACCTCTGAAAGGTGGCAGAGGCATTCTTCAACCCAAAGGGCATCACCCGAAACTAGTAATGTCCTCCTGGGGTTGAGAATGCTGACCTTTTCTTAGCCCCATCGGTTAAGGCAATCTGTCAGTACCCAGACGTCAAATCAAACGTGCTGAGGAACCTTAGAGCTCCCAACTGATTAATGAGCTCATCAGCTCTGGGGATGGGGTGTGCATCAGTCCTGGTGACGGCATTTGTGAGAAGTTGGCCTGGCATATGCTGTCCACTAATTATAGTGGGCACCTTGCACCAGTCCAAATCGACTCTTATGGTAGGTAGGTTAAAGACAACCTTATTGAAAGCTATCCTAGTGGTAGCTGTGGAGAGCAGCCTTCAGGCTAAGTCTTGAAGGAATGTAAAGCAGCTTGTTTTACCAGTCTATAATCTCTTGAGTGACCAAATGAAAGAGCACCACACCAGGTATATATTCAAAATATATGTATTTATTACTAAACACACCCCTCTAGTCTCTTTATGAGGCTAGAGTTCGAAGTACATAGGTTATAAGATCTTAAATCACAGTAATAGCACAAATACACGTTTGGGCCCTAGGGGCGTACCAAACCATATACCAATAAAGTGGTATGCGAACCACGACTGAACTAGACACTAGGCCTAGAGCCTCTAGAAGTGCTTGGACCACAAGGAACCACCCAAGGTAGTGACACAGGGGACCCACGGGAGACGCGTGCAGTGTAAATACACAACCGCGATACGCCGTTAACTTCTATGGAGAAAGTCGGGATCGGGAAAATAGAGGAAAGGGACACTTAGAAGAGGACTAGGACAAAACCCTTTGAGATCTAGGACTTTGAAGAGTCTCTACCCACGGGAGCACCGGAGTACTCGTGTTACCTCACCCAGGGAAGCCGGGTGCATAGGTGCCTTTCGGGGTCGGGTTTCGTCGTCGGTTCTTATGGCGATCTGCTGCAAAGTGCTGCTGGCGACCAGGAGAAAAGTGTCCGGGTGGATCCAAGAGTGGATCGGAGTTCTGAAGAACCTGAAAGCAGAGGGGACAGAGTCTGGGTCACTAGCCAGTGACCAGGGAGGCGATGGACAGATGCCCACCGATGTCGAGTGCTTCAGATTCAATGACGGTCGTCTTGACTCTTCAGCCACGAAGTCCGGGAGGCATTGTCGGCGACCAGGAGCAGGATTCGGGCTGCTGCTCGATGTCTGTCGAGTGCAGAGGTGTCGGCGACCAGATTGGACCCAACAAGCCTTGGCAACGGCAAGTCTTGAGTAAGATGTAGATCGTCGAGAATGCAGACCAGCAAGGTCTGGGGAACTCACCCAGCAAGGGTAAGTGAGGGCAGGCCTGGAGCAACCAGACTGCCAAGTAAAGAAAAGATTGGCCTTCGTTAAGGGCTACTAGCCAACGGGCTAGCGACCGCGAAGGAGCCTCGTGACGCCGCACGTGGAGCTGGCTTACAGGACACTCGTGGAGTGGGGGCCAGTGATCTTCGGTGCAGGTGGTGCTGGAGGCTAGGGCTACTCGGAGCCCAAAGCACGACTTCTTGGGAGACCCAGAAGATGGTGCACTTGCAAATGTGCTCGGTGTCCAGGGGTCACGGTCTCACGTCACCCACGATAGCCACGGGCCTCAGCTTTGCTGGGAACTCAGGGTAGCCTCGGGGAAGTCTGAGAATCCACCTCTGGTGATGCGATGACTTCGGCGTCCGACGGGAGCTTCAGTGATGCGAACCGGACAGATGCTTCTTTGGTGCCTGCCAAGCAGGGGAGTCACTCCTTGACCCCAAGGGAGATTCTTCAGTCCTCTAATCGTGAGTAGAGCGTCGAAGGTCCAGGATTCTGTTTCAGAGTTTCGTCCAGGTATAATCTAAAGTCCTAAGGACTGGGTTCCTACCTTTATTCTAAAAATAGGGGATGGACTACTCTGTGGCCCCACCTATGGGTGGGTCAGGGCAGAGGGGTGGCTACACCCTTTCCCTTTGTCCAGTTCGCGCCAAAACAGGGGCTGCGAGCCCCTGATCCGGTTTGAACTGGGGTATGCACAGGGACACCAAATGTGCCCCCAGTGCAGGACTTCAAAGCACCCGAAAGTGCTCCCGCCCAGCCCCAATACACATTGTCCTGTCTGGGGAGGTGGTCACACCTCCCTGGGACAGGAAACCTATTGTCCAGGCCTCCCCTGCCGGAGTTTCGTCCAGCAGCAGGAGGCCAGACTCGTGTCTGTGGCAGCAGCATCCATTTTGTGATGCCAGGGCTCTGGAAAGAAGTTACCGGACTCGTCAGAGTTAACATGCCTTTCCCTCTAGAAGGGTGGAATGCTACCCCCGCCGCCAGGATTGGCGGGGGGTAGTATTCCAAGATGTTTGACACCAAACACGACATGTTTAGGTGCAGCCATTCCAAAGTTAGCATTTTACCGCGAGGATATAATGCGCTTAAGAGTATATGGTCAGGCTGCACTACAAACAGCATCAGAGATGGTCTCCGAACGCTGCAGAGGGGCCCTGCTCATGCAGGGGCACCCTCTCACATAGGAACCATGCACTCTGCCTTTAGGATTGATAAGGCCTGCCTTAGGAGTGACTTATAGGTTTATATGTGTGTATGCATTTAGTGATATAGGTAACCTATACCACAGCAAGGGGTGCAGGCACCACCTTACCCAGGCTGCAGTAGCAGACCTGTGGTGTCAGTTTGGATGGCCTACCAGGGGTGGCATAATACATGCTGCAGCCCCTGGCAGGCCTCTGAGGTACCTATGCCCTTGGTACATAGTATACCATATACTAGGGACTTACAAGGGCACTCCAGATCCCAATCAGTGATGTGCCTAAGGCACATGGAGACCCTTTTAAAGAGGAAACAGCTAGGCTGGGGTTCTGAATAGCAGGGCCCCAGCCAGACTAATGTCGAAAACCAGTGAAGTATCAGCAAAAAGTGGGGGTACCCCTGTGAAGCAGATCCTACTCTCCTACACAACCCCCCCAAACGTAGGGACATTAAACTAACCTTGCCCAGTTAAGTCTTCATGTTCTAAGTGGAAATACCTAGAGAGTCCATCTGCATTCGCATGGTTACTCCCAGGCCTATGTTCCACTGTAAAGTCCATCCCCTGTAGGGAAATGGACCACCTAAGCAGTTTGGGGTTTTCACCCTTCATTTGTTTTAGCCATAAGAGGGGCTTATGGTCTGTCTGAACCAGGAAGTGTGTACCAAACAAGTATGGCCTCAACTTCTTCAGAGCCCAGACCACAGCAAAGGCCTCCCTCTCTATGGCTGACCAACGTTTCTCTCTAGGGGTCAGCCTTCTGCTAATAAAAGCTACTGGCTGATCCTGACCTTCTTCATTCAATTGTGACAGTACAGCCCCTACCCCCAATTCAGATGCATCAGTTTGAACAATGAACTTCTTGGAGTAATCAGGACTCTGCAGAATTGGAGCAGTGCACATGGCCTGCTTGAGGTCATCAAATGCCTTTTGACAGCTAACTGTCCACTGAACCTTTTTGGGCATTTTCTTAGAAGTTAAGTCATTCAAGGGTGTCACTATTGATCCATACCCCTTGACAAATCTCCTATAGTACCCAGTCAGGCCTAAGAAGGCTCTCACCTGAGTCTGGGTAGTGGGAGCAGTCCAGTCCATGATGGTCTGGATCTTGCTCTGCAAAGGTTGAACCTGGCCTCCACCCACAAGGTGGCCCAGGTACACAACCTGACTCTGCCCTATCTGGCACTTAGTGGCCTTGATAGTCAGGCCTGCCTTTTGCAGGGCCTGTAAAACATTCCTGAGGTGGACCAGGTGATCCTCCCAGGTGGAGCTAAAGACAGCAATATCATCTAGATAAGCTGCACTATAGGCTTCCAGTCCTGTGAGAACTGTGTTCACCAACCTCTGGAAAGTGGCAGGTGCATTTTTCAGACCAAAGGGCATCACCACAAATTGATAATGCCCACTAGGGGTTGAAAATGCTGTTTTGGGCTTTGCAGTATCAGCTAGTCTGATCTGCCAGTAGCCAGCTGTTAGGTCAAATGTGCTGAGATATTTGGCAGAGGCCAAAGTATCTATGAGCTCATCTGCCCTGGGTATTGGATGGGCATCAGTCCTAGTGACTGCATTGAGGCCTCTGTAGTCTACACAAAACCTCATCTCTCTTTTCCCACCACTGGTGTGAGGTTTAGGTACTAGGACTACTGGACTAGCCCAAGGGCTATCTGAGGGCTCAATCACTCCCAATTCCAACATCTTCTGGACTTCAGTCCTGATACAGTCCCTGACATGGTCAGGTTGCCTATAAATCTTGTTTTTAATAGGCAGACTGTCCCCAGTGTCCACTTCATGAGTGCACCAGGTGGTCTGACTGGGTGTCAGTGAAAACATATGCCTAAACTGATTGAGGACTTGCCTGCAATCAGTTTGCTGCTGGGTAGTGAGGCTGCCTGCCAAGGCTACACCATCAACTGACCCATCGTCAGGGTTCTGTGAGAGCAGGTCAGGGAGTGGGTCACTCTCTTCCTCCTGCCCTTCATCAGTAGCCATGAGCAAGCCCATGTCTGCCCTGTCCACATATGGCTTAAGTCTGTTGACATGGAGAACCCTTTGGGGACTCCTGGGTGTTCCTAGGTCCACTAAGTAAGTGACCTCACCCTTCTGTTCAACAATAGTGTGGGGTCCACTCCATTTGTCTTGGAGAGCTGCTGGGGCCACTGGCTCCAACACCCACACCTTCTGTCCTGGCTGGTAAACAGTCAGAACAGCCTTTTGGTCATGCCAGGCCTTCTGCAGTTCCTGGCTAGCCTCAAGGTTTTTGGTTGCCTTTTTCATGTACTCAGCCATCCTGGAGCGGAGACCAAGTACATAGTCCACTATATCTTGCTTTGGGGGCTTGAGAGGTAACTCCCATCCTTCCTTCACCAAGCACAGTGGACCCCTCACAGGGTGGCCAAACAGAAGTTCAAAAGGGCTGTAACCAACCCCCTTCTGAGGCACCTCCCTATATGCGAATAAAAGGCAGGGCAAGAGTATGTCCCATCTTCGCCTAAGCTTTTCTGGGAGCCCTTTAATCATGCCCTTCAAGGTTTTGTTGAATCTCTCAACTAAACCATTGCATTGTGGGTGATAGGGTGTGGTGAACTTATAAGTAACTCCACACTCCTTCCACATTGCTTTTAAGTAACCAGACATGAAGTTTGCACCCCTGTCTGACACTACCTCCTTATTAAAGCCCACTCTTGAGAAGATTCCCAGGAGGGCCCTTGCCACCACAGGTGCTGTAGTGGTCCTGAGGGGAATAGCTTCTGGGTACCTGGTGGCATGATCCACTACCACCAGGATAAACCTGTGCCCAGAGGCTGTTTGGGGATCCATGGGACCAACAATGTCAATCCCTACCCTCTCAAAGGGCACCCCCACCACAGGTAGTGGTATCAGGGGGCCTTTGTAGTGCCACCTGCTTTGCCACTGGCTTGGCAGGTTACACAGGAGCGACAAAACTCCTTACTGTCTTCAGACATGTGGGGCCAGTGGAAGTGAGGGACAATTCTGTCCCAAGTCTTGTTCTGGCCCAGGTGTCCTGCTAAGGGAATATCATGGGCTAGGGTCAATAGGAAGCCCCTGAACTTCAAAGGTATTACCAACCTCCTGGTAGCACCAGGCTTGGGGTCTCTACTCTCTGAGTACAGGAGTCCATCATCCCAATACACTGTATGGGGACCACTAGCTTTCCCAGCAGCCTCAGCAGCAGCTTGCTGTCTGAGGGGTTCAAGGGAGGGGCAGCTCTGCTGCTCCTGGCTCAGATCTGCCCTAGAAGGTCCCCCTGTCCCCAAGAACTCAACCTGTTCAGGTTCAAGTTCCTCTGGGACAGTTCCTTCTTCAGGGCTGAGATCATCCCCCTCAAGGGACTGATCTTCCTCCTGAGCCAAGGGGAAGGCACTGCCTTAACCCTACTACTCCTCCTCTTGGAAGGCACTTGGTCCATTCTTCCAGAATCCAAGGCCTGTTCAGTTTTAGACAGTTTAGCTTGTGACCTGGTCACAGCAAACACATCTGCAGGGATCCCCAGCATTTCTGCATGGGTCCTGAGCTCCACTTCTGCCCAAGCAGAAGTCTCTAAGTCATTGCCAAGCAAGCATTCGACTGGTAGGTTTGCACTTACCACAACCTTCTTAAGGCCAGTTACCCCTCCCCAGGAGAAGTTAACAACTGCCAGAGTATGGTCTGTTCTGACATTGCTAGCATTGGTCACTTGGTACATTTCACCAAGTATAACTTGCCCAGGTAGCACAAGGTCTTGTGTCACCATTGTGACACTTGCCCCTGTGTCCCTAAATGCCAAAGCCTCTCGTCCATTGATTAAAGGCTGTTGTCTGTACTTGCCCAGATTACTGGGACTCACAGTGGAGGTCACATCCATGCCTCCATCACAGACTAACACAGCCTGAGTCAGTTCCCTGACTAAGTCAGAGCCCAACTCAGTTCCCAGGGTGAACCCTACTAAACCCTTTGCTGGAGCACTTCCACCAACTGTACTAGGGGGAACAGGTGCCTTAGGGGCATTGGTGGATGCTGGACTGGAGTCTTTGGACTTGGTGCAATCACTGGTCCAGTGGGTCTTTTGCTTACAGACCTTGCACCATGGTTTTCTTTGGCCTTTACCCTTGGTAGACTGGGAATCCCCACCAGAAGAAGATTTTTGGGGGCCTGATGAAGACTTTTGATCTTTACCCTTCTCCCCACCCTTGTCAGAGTTCTTAGCATCTTGCTTCTTGGTTTCCCCACCTTGGTTCTGTACCTTCTGCTTCACCCTGGTTCTGACCCATTTGTCTGCCTTCTTTCCCAATTCTTGGGGAGAGGTCAGATCAGAGTCAACCAGGTACTGATGCAACAGCTGGTTTTGACAGTTATTAAGAATCTGCTCCCTCATTATCAGATTATACAATCCTGAGAAGTCACACACCTTACTGCCCATCAACCAGCCTTCCAGAGCCTTGGCAGAACAATCCACATAGTCTACCCAGTCTTGAGTCTGTGCTTTTTGGGTGTCTCTGAACTTCAACCTGTACTGTTCAGTGGTTAGGCCAAACCCATCAATAAGAGCACTCTTCAAGACCTTGTAATTGTCAGCATCCTCCTCTCTAACAGTGAGGAGCTTGTCTCTACCTTTGTCAGCAAAGGAGAGCCACAAGATTGCTGCCCACTGCTCCTGAGGGACCTTCTGTACCTTACAGGCCCTCTCTAAAGCAGTTATCCATTTGTGGATATCATCCCCACTCTGGTAGGGAGGGACAATCTTGCTCAGGTTCCTATGGTCATAGGACCTTTCCCTATCTCTAGGGACATGGCTGCCACCATGGGACTCTAGTCCCAACTTTCTTCTCTCTTTAAGGAGATCTAGGGATTCTCTATCTAAAGCCAATTGCTTCTTCCTGATCTCCAGTTGAGTTTCCTCATACTGGACCAGTCTCTTTCTTCTCTCATGAGAGGATTCCCTCCTGTGAGAAGAAACAGAGCTCCCTATGGAGGTGCCAGAGTGGTTAGACTCCTGAGAAGGAGACCTAGACTTTCTGAGCACACTCATAATCCTTCCTGGGGGGACAAAGGTGTGGTTCTCCAGATCCTCATCCTCATCTTCCCCAGAAGGGATTGGGTTTTCCAGGTCAGGGTCATTGTCACCCTCCTGGTCAGTTTCAGAGGGGGGCTGGGGGTAGTAGTACCCCTGGTCCCTTCCTCATCTGCTGGCCCACCCTCTGCTCCTACCCCTTCAGTCTCTGAAGACTTACTAAGATCATAAGCCACCAACAACTCCTGGAGGTGTTGGGTGGTGGGACTTTGGCCTGTCCTTAATTTCCTCACGTTACACAAAGCTCTCAGTTCCAAGAATGGGAGTGTGTCATACTTGGAGGGGGAAGCTCAATGGCTTCCTGCAGGGCATCTTTGGATCCTGCTTTTAAAGACATTACTAGTGTGGTGTGGTGTATGCACTACCTACTCTAGTGTGGCCTACTAAACTCTCTTGAGTTGTAGAAAGGGTTGTGCTATCCCTTAACACACAACTCTAAGTTCAGTAGAACTTACTGATATTCTAAGCTTAAATTATATGTACCTTAGGTACCTTTAGTGGTTTTCAGTTGATCAATTCAATTGAGATTATCTGGTAAAACAATAGCAAGCTGGAATCCCACACGCTGCACACCAATGTGAGAAGTTGGCCTGGCATATGCTGTCCACTAATTATAGTGGGCACCGTGCACCAGTCCAAATCGACTCTTATGGTAGGTAGGTTAAAGACAACCTTATTGAAAGCTATCCTAGTGGTAGCTGTGGAGAGCAGCCTTCAGGCTAAGTCTTGAAGGAATGTAAAGCAGCTTGTTTTACCAGTCTATAATCTCTTGAGTGACCAAATGAAAGAGCACCACACCAGGTATATATTCAAAATATATGTATTTATTACTAAACACACCCCTCTAGTCTCTTTATGAGGCTAGAGTTCGAAGTACATAGGTTATAAGATCTTAAATCACAGTAATAGCACAAATACACGTTTGGGCCCTAGGGGCGTACCAAACCATATACCAATAAAGTGGTATGCGAACCACGACTGAACTAGACACTAGGCCTAGAGCCTCTAGAAGTGCTTGGACCACAAGGAACCACCCAAGGTAGTGACACAGGGGACCCACGGGAGACGCGTGCAGTGTAAATACACAACCGCGATACGCCGTTAACTTCTATGGAGAAAGTCGGGATCGGGAAAATAGAGGAAAGGGACACTTAGAAGAGGACTAGGACAAAACCCTTTGAGATCTAGGACTTTGAAGAGTCTCTACCCACGGGAGCACCGGAGTACTCGTGTTACCTCACCCAGGGAAGCCGGGTGCATAGGTGCCTTTCGGGGTCGGGTTTCGTCGTCGGTTCTTATGGCGATCTGCTGCAAAGTGCTGCTGGCGACCAGGAGAAAAGTGTCCGGGTGGATCCAAGAGTGGATCGGAGTTCTGAAGAACCTGAAAGCAGAGGGGACAGAGTCTGGGTCACTAGCCAGTGACCAGGGAGGCGATGGACAGATGCCCACCGATGTCGAGTGCTTCAGATTCGATGACGGTCGTCTTGACTCTTCAGCCACGAGGTCCGGGAGGCGTTGTCGGCGACCAGGAGCAGGATTCGGGCTGTTGCTCGATGTCTGTCGAGTGCAGAGGTGTCGGCGACCAGATTGGACCCAACAAGCCTTGGCAACGGCAAGTCTCGAGTAAGATGTAGATCGTCGATGATGCAGACCAGCAAGGTCTGGGGAACTCACCCAGCAAGGGTAAGTGAGGGCAGGCCTGGAGCAACCAGACTGCCAAGTAAAGAAAAGATTGGCCTTCGTTAAGGGCTACTAGCCAACGGGCTAGCGACCGCGAAGGAGCCTCGTGACGCCGCACGTGGAGCTGGCTTACAGGACACTCGTGGAGTGGGGGCCAGTGATCTTCGGTGCAGGTGGTGCTGGAGGCTAGGGCTACTCGGAGCCCAAAGCACGACTTCTTGGGAGACCCAGAAGATGGTGCACTTGCAAATGTGCTCGGTGTCCAGGGGTCACGGTCTCACGTCACCCACGATAGCCACGGGCCTCAGCTTTGCTGGGGACTCAGGGTAGCCTCGGGGAAGTCTGAGAATCCACCTCTGGTGATGCGATGACTTCGGCGTCCGACGGGAGCTTCAGTGATGCGAACCGGACAGATGCTTCTTTGGTGCCTGCCAAGCAGGGGAGTCACTCCTTGACCCCAAGGGAGATTCTTCAGTCCTCTAATCGTGAGTAGAGCGTCGAAGGTCCAGGATTCTGTTTCAGAGTTTCGTCCAGGTATAATCTAAAGTCCTAAGGACTGGGTTCCTACCTTTATTCTAAAAATAGGGGATGGACTACTCTGTGGCCCCACCTATGGGTGGGTCAGGGCAGAGGGGTGGCTACACCCCTTTCCCTTTGTCCAGTTCGCGCCAAAGCAGGGGCTGCGAGCCCCTGATCCGGTTTGAACTGGGGTATGCACAGGGACACCAAATGTGCCCCCAGTGCAGGACTTCAAAGCACCCGAAAGTGCTCCCCGCCCAGCCCCAATACACATTGTCCTGTCTGGGGAGGTGGTCACACCTCCCTGGGACAGGAAACCTATTGTCCAGGCCTCCCCTGCCGGAGTTTCGTCCAGCAGCAGGAGGCCAGACTCGTGTCTGTGGCAGCAGCATCCATTTTGTGATGCCAGGGCTCTGGAAAGAAGTTACCGGACTCGTCAGAGTTAACATGCCTTTCCCTCTAGAAGGGTGGAATGCTACCCCCGCCGCCAGGATTGGCGGGGGGTAGTATTCCAAGATGTTTGACACCAAACACGACATGTTTAGGTGCAGCCATTCCAAAGTTAGCATTTTACCGCGAGGATATAATGCGCTTAAGAGTATATGGTCAGGCTGCACTACAAACAGCATCAGAGATGGTCTCCGAACGCTGCAGAGGGGCCCTGCTCATGCAGGGGCACCCTCTCACATAGGAACCATGCACTCTGCCTTTAGGATTGATAAGGCCTGCCTTAGGAGTGACTTATAGGTTTATATGTGTGTATGCATTTAGTGATATAGGTAACCTATACCACAGCAAGGGGTGCAGGCACCACCTTACCCAGGCTGCAGTAGCAGACCTGTGGTGTCAGTTTGGATGGCCTACCAGGGGTGGCATAATACATGCTGCAGCCCCTGGCAGGCCTCTGAGGTACCTATGCCCTTGGTACATAGTATACCATATACTAGGGACTTACAAGGGCACTCCAGATCCCAATCAGTGATGTGCCTAAGGCACATGGAGACCCTTTTAAAGAGGAAACAGCTAGGCTGGGGTTCTGAATAGCAGGGCCCCAGCCAGACTAAGGTCGAAAACCAGTGAAGTATCAGCAAAAAGTGGGGGTACCCCTGTGAAGCAGATCCTACTCTCCTACAGCATTGAGCCCATGTTAGTCCACACAAAAATGCAGTTCTGGAGTGGCACTGGGTGCAGCAGTCTTCGGGACCAAGACCACTGGGCTGGACCAAGGACTGTTGGAGGGCTCTACCAGCCCTAACGCCAACATCTTAGAGACCTCCTCTTTGATGCTGGACCTGACCCGGTCAATCAACCTGTACATCTTGTGCTTTACAGGAGGGCTGTCACCAGTGTCCACGTCATGGGTACACCAGTGATTAACACCTAGGGTCAGAGAAAACAGTAGGGCAAACTGTCCCAACAACTGGTGGCAGTCGCTCTGCTGCTCTGGGGTCAGTGTAGGGGAGAGGATCACACCTTCCACTGACCCATCGTGCTCCTTGGTAGACAAGAGGTCAAGGAGAGGTTCACTCTCCTCTTCCACCCCATCATCTGTCGCCAAGAGCATGCTCACTTCAGACCTCTCGAAGTGGGGCTTGAGGCGGTTCACATAGAGGGCCCTCAAAGGGTTCCTAGGAGCTAGCAAATTCAACAAGTACGTGACATCACTTTTGCGCTTCACCACCTCAAAAAGCCCAGTCCACTTGTCCTGCAAGGCACAAGTTTCCACTGGGGCCATGATTCACACTTTTGTGCCCAGGTTGAAATTCGACAAGAGTGGCATTCTGCTCATACCACTTTTTCATTTCTTCTTGGCTTGCTTCCTGGTTTGCCTGAGTGAGATTCCTGAAGCGGGCAGTCTGGTTTCTAAAGGCCAGAATGTAACTAAACACATCCTGGGGAGGTTTCTTGGGAGCTGCCTCCCAGCCTTCCTTCACTAAACTCAGAGGTCCTCTCACAGGGTGACCATACAGGAGCTCAAAGGTACTGAAACCAAGAGACTTCTGAGGCACCTCCCTGTATGCAAAGAGAAGGCATGGCAAGAGGATGTCCCACTTACACCTCGTGGGTTCTGTTAGACCCTTAACAATGCCCTTCAAGGTTTGGTTGAATCTCTCCACCAAACCATTATTTTGTGGGTAGTAAGGAGTGGTGAACTTGTAGGTTACACCACACTCCTTCCACAGGGATGATCCCCTTTAACGCCCGGCCCACCACTGGTGCCATCGTTGTCCTGGGAGGGATTGCCTCCGGGTACCGGGTACCGGGTGGCATGGTCCACCAATACCAAGATGTACCTGTTGCCCATCGCTGTCTTTGAATCCAGTGGCCCCACAATGTCCATTCCTACCCTTTCAAAAGGGGTTCCAACAACTGGAAAAGATTGGAGAGGAGCTTTAAGCTTCCTCCCACTCTTACCACTTGCCTGGCAAGTTTGGCAAGACCTGCAATGTCCATCTGACTGCTTTTGCATTTGGGGCCAGAAGAAGTGAGTGACAAGCCTGTCAAAGGTCTTGTCCCGCCCCAAATGTCCTGCCAAAGGCACGTCGTGAGCCAGGCCCAGTAGGAAGGTCCTGAAGCGCTGGGGTACCACCAGCACACAGGCTGACCCAGGCTCAGCGACCTTAGGCTCGCTATACAGGAGACCATTCCCCCAGTAGATCCAATGTGATCCAGACTGATCACCAATTGCCTGGTTTGCAGCCTGCTGCCGGAAACCCTCTAGAGAAGGGCACTTTTTCTGCTCCCTGCAGAGTTCCTCCCTGGTGGGACCACCTTCTTGCTGCCAATGGGTCAGCTCAGAGATGTCCCCCAGTTCAGCTAGCTGCTCCCGTGTAGGTACCAGGTGTCCCCCTCAAGGTTAGCCTCCTCCCTGTCCGTGCGAATCTCAGGGGCCGGTTTCCAGCACCCCCTGCCCTTTATCTTGGCAGGGACCTGGGCCACTGTTTCAGGCTCCAGGTCCCTCTGATCACCCTTTCTGGCCACCATTAACTGAGTGGATATGCATGCCCACTCTGGCAACACATGCATCTCCAAGTGAGACCTGAGCTCAACATCCTTCCACAAGGACTGCTCCAGGTCGTTACCTAGCAGACAATCTACTGGCATGGTAGGGCTCACAACCACCCTCAAGGGACCTGAGACCGCCCCATTCAAAGGGAATCTGCACCACTATACACTGGCATTTCGAGTTGTCTACAGCAACTACTCGGTGGAATTCCCGGGGACTACCTGCTCCTCAGAGACCAGGTGACACCGGACTGAGGTCACACTGGCTCTACCCTTTTCCCATTGATGGTCACCCAGGTGCTGTATTTCTTTGTGTTAGGGGGCACCTGGTTTCCTGGGACCATCTCACCGTCTCCTAGTGAGACAAGGGTCAATTCTGCGGGATCCCCACCCTCCGGTGGGGACCCCTCCTCCCCAAGCACTACACTAGCCAACACCTTGGTCTGTACACCAGTGGGTGGCTGTGCCCTCTTGGGACACTTGGGGGTCCCCCTTCAAGTGACCCACCTGGTCACATGCAAAACACTTGCGGGCTGGTCTCAGCAGGCTTTCCTGAAGAGACCCCTTGTTCCATATCTTCTGGGGGATGGGAACCTTTACCTTGGGTGTTAGTTTGGGGCCTTTAGAGAATTCCATTGCTTTACCCTTGTCCCCCAACTTTTCTGCTGGGGACCCTGCCCACCTTTGGCTGAGTCTCCCCCAAACGCTTTCTTGTGGACCCTGGTACTCACCCAGCGGTCCACCTCCAGAGCAAGCTTCCTGGTGTCAGTCAGCTTACTATCAACCAAGTGCTGGTGCAGCTCTGCAATACATAGACTATACAAGTGCTCCCATGCAATCAAATTGTAGAGCCCCTGAAAATCTGTTACATTACTGCCCTTCACCCAGCCACCCAGTGACCTGCAGAAAGAATCAACACATTCCAACCAAGTGTTGGCATCAGTTTTCTTGCTGGACCTAAACTGATCCCTATACTTTTCAGGAGTGGACCATACCTGGTGAGGATAGTGTCCTTCATATCAGTATAGGTGAGGTTCTGCCCCTTACCCAAAGCTATCAGAGTATCCCTTGCTTCCTCTGGAAAGAGAGGCCACAACCATGCCCCCTAATTCCTTTCAGGGACCCCATTCATGTGAATAGATGCCTCATACCCCTGGAACTACCTTTGTATGTCATCCCCCTTCTTGAATTCCTTGCCTACATTCTTGGGGATGTGCACAATTCTGTCTGCCTGCCCTGAAGAATTGCTGCCACCATCTGAGCCGGTTCTACTCCTCTGATCCAGCTCCTTTATCCTGATCTCATGGTCTAGCATCATCCTTTTCTCCTCCATGGCTAACTTAAGCTTCTCCAGTTCCATAGCAACTTTCCTTGCTTCCCGCCTGTCCTCCAGCTCCTCTGGGGACAAGCCACTGCTGCCTGGTTTAGAGGGTGCCCCCCCTCCCAAAAGCACATCCATCCTTGGCATAGGCTCCTCTGCCTCTATAACAAGATCCCAAGACAGCTCACTAGCATGTCTGGCTGCTACCCAGGCCCTCAGTGTCTTTTGTAGCTCATCTTTTCTGGTGAGGCCCCTGATTTGGACTTTGAGGTTTTTGCAGATCGCCTTCAATCCCTTCACATTGTAGGTTTCTAACCTCTCCTCCTCAAAGACCACTTCCAAGGATGCAGCGGATGATGCAACTGATTCAGGCATGTTGTACTGGAAGGTTCAAGTTCAAGACCGATGGAAAGGCAAAAATAGACAAAAAAAACAGTATGTGGTACGTAATGGTCTGCAATAAGGTAGTATTGCACACCAATCACTGTAAGTCAAGTGCAAACGCAAGTCCTATCCTTACCACTGACAACCAATGTTAGAAATGGGGGTCTCTAGTTAGCAAGGGTTGGCACCTTTGTCCACGTAGGGACCCTTCCTTTTAGTCAGGATAAGGGAGTTACACTCCTAAAATAACCCCTGTTCACCCCCTTGGTAGCTTGGCATGAGCAGTCAGGCTATCTTAGAGCCAATGTGTAAAGCATTTGCACATAACCGACAGTAACACAGTGAAAGCACTACAAAAGGACACCACACCAGTTTAGAAAAATATTCAATATTTTTATATACTTATGACAAGACCAGAAACTATAAAAAGCCCCAATATAGTACTTAGAAATCTTCAGTTATCAAAATAAACTTGAAATAAAGTTCCTTGAAGTCGATAGCTCCGTCTGGGGCTAAAACGGCATCGTGAACAACAAATTCAAACAGTTCTGGCTGACCGCGGCGTCGGGGGCCAGCTGCGGTGTCGAGAAAACCCGTAAAACAGTACCTTTAGAAATGCAGGGCGTCGGCGACCTCTCGTTGAGCTCCAAAAGCACAGAGTCCACAGGCGTCAGTTCCAGAGGTCGGTGCAGGAGTTGTCAGGCCCTTGAAGTCACATGCGTTGCAGATCGAACTCCTCACGGTTGATGTCGGGAGCGCTGGTGTTGGCAGGCGTCAGGGCTGCAGTGCGAGGTGCATCGGTGCGGCATGCGGTGCCCTCAGGTTGCGGTGCAGGCAGCGGCTCGATGACGGTTGGCCAGTGGCGTTGGTGAGACCAGGGCTGCGGTGCGAAGTGATACAGTGCTCGTTGCGGTGCTGGCAGGTCATGGTGCAACCAACGGCGTCGATGTCGGTGTGGACCGGCGTCATCGGGGATACCAGGGCGACGGCGTGAAGCATGATGCCTACAGGTCACCGTGCAAGCAGTGGCTCGGTGGCGGCTTCAGATGGCATCGTCGGTGAGACCTGGGTTGCAGTGCGGCATTGCGGCGGTGCCCTCTGCGGTGCCTTCAGGACACGGAGTCAGCAGCGGCGTCGTAGACGGCATTGGGTTGCTTTTCTTCTAGTGCAGCACAAAACACACAGTCCACAGTGCTGATGACAGAAGACCTTGAAGTCTTTGCTGTTCCTGAGACTTCTTAAACAGGGGGCAAGCTCTAACTCAAGCCCTTGGAGAAACTCAATAAAGAAGTTTGTAGAAAGTTCAGTCCAGTCCTTTCACTGCCCAAGACAGAAGCAGCCACTGCAGGCCAACACAACAAAGCACACAGCAAAGTGATAGTTCCTCCTCACAGCTTCTACAGCTCTTCTTCTTGGCAGTATTCTTGGTCCAAAAGAGTTCTAAAGTTCTTGGGTCTAGGCCCCAATATTTATACCCCCAATTCCTTTGTCCTCTCAGGCAGAGAGTATCTGTGCTTAGTCCAAACCAGTTCTTTCCTCTCTGGCCCAGCTTCCTGGAAAGGGGTGGAGACAGCATTGTGCAAGGCAGACCAGGCCCATTGAGGTGCAAAGAAATCTCCTCCCACTACTCTAAATGCAGCCCAGGTCTATTCAGCCCAGCCCTGACCCATCAGACTCTCTGGAGCCACTGCTCCTCCCCAGCCCCTGTCATCCCAAAGCCAGACAGTCAATCCACAACCCCAGCAGAGGCACACAGGATGGCTAAGCAAGAAAATACCTATTTTCTAAAAGTGGAATTTTCGAAACAGAATGTAAAAATCATCTTCACTAAAAGATGCATTCTGAGTCCAGGCATACTAAACTTTATTTTTCTACCTTGTTCCCAGGGGTAGTTATGTTCATAAGATGTTATAAACAAACTCCCCATTCTTTCTATTGGGAACAGGTAGCCTTGCAATAGTAAAAAACGAAATTGGCAGTAGTTCACTATCAGGACATACCACACACATCAGTGCATGTCCTACCTTTCCCATACACTGCACCCTGCCCACAGGAGTACCTTAGGCCTACCTTAGGGGTGACTGATATGTAAGAAAAGGGAAGGTTAGGGCCTGGCAATGTACCAGACTGCACAAAGGTTCTGCAATGGCAGGCCAGAGTTACATTTACAGGCTGCCTGGGTGGGTGGCACAATCAGTGCTGCAAGCCCACCAGCAGCATTTGAATTACAGGCCCTTGGCACACACAGTACACTGTACTAGGGACTGACAAGTAAATCAAACATGCCAATCATTGAAACACCAATCCATAATAACAATTTACAACAGGAGCACTTGCACTTTAACACTGAACAGCTTTGAGAAAGTGTGCAGAGACACTAAACCAGCAAAAACCGAGTCAAAACCGGAAGGTCAGAAAGCAAAAAGACAGGGGAAACATGCCAAAAGATGTCAAGTCTAACAATTAGAAACTGTTTAATCTTTACAAATTCATATCTCTGGTTCCCTACATTGGAGTTTTGTCATTTTATTGTCATTGTAACAATTAAAAAAAATCTGAGTTTTATAAATTAGTGTTGGATTTTTATTGTGTGTTGTGTTTTACTTATGTAATGTATTGGTGTTTTAAATGCTTTACACACCTGTCTCCTAAGTTAAGTCTGCCTGCTCCTTGCCAGCTGCCAAGGGTTGAGCAAGGACTGAAACTTTTATTGTGTTTGTGGCCTTTTTACTAGTGGTAGGTCCCTACTTATCATTAATAATAAATCACTTTCCAACATTTGGTGTAGCGGTGAGGATAAGTACTTGTTTTCAAATTACACCATACAGTAAACTAAGTTAAGATCTTTAAAAATCCTCTAAATTGATTTAGAACAAAACTTTAGATTTTTGAATTTTTGAAATTTGGACTTAACTGATTTTTAATCTTTTTTGGAATTTTCTAAATTTGTTCTATTTCTAATTTGTAAACTGTTTTTAGCCTAAAACACATGGATACCATGGAGCTAGATCTAGCTAACCTGAACAAACTCACAGTGGCTGAGCTCAAGGTTCAGTGTAGGTCCAGGGAGCTACCTAATGGCAACAAGATCAGGAAGGCAGCGTTGATGAGGTCCCTTAAGGCCTGAGCACAGACAGCTCCAGAGAGTGATGGGGAGGGGGGAAATGACCCCTACAACAACCTTCAGGTGGAAGACGACACCACATCCATTTCTTTAAAACAACAGATTAATACTTCCAGCTAATGGAGGTAGGAGAGGCTCCCACACACTGTACCAGAGCTGTCCCTTGCAGAGAGACAACTTGAGGCTCAGTTAGCATCCATAGCTTTGGAGAAAGAGAAGCTGGAACTAGAAAATAAGAAGGGGGAGGAGGTGAAAGCAAGAAGAAATGGTGGCAGCGACAATGAAGAAAATACTGACATGTCCAGGAGTGGTGGGTTTAATTCCAGGTTTCTCAAGGGAACCGCTCCCATGTATGAAGAGGGGGACGACATTGACAACTGGTTCACTGCATTTGAAAGGGGCCTAGAGATGAGAGGGATCCACTCCAAGTATTGGGGTTCACTCCTGTGGGAGCTGATCCCAGTAGCCTGGAGGGATAGCTTCCTGACCATACAGGGGGATGAGGCAAAATCTTACTCCCACATGAGGAAATATTTAGTCCAAATTTTAGTCTGATCCCAGAGCATTACAGGTGACGCACAGGTACACCCATAAAGTTAGCACTTAGTCCTGGGTGGACTTTATGGACATCTCAGTGAAAGCACTAGAGGGCTGGGTTACTGGTAACCAGGTGAGTACTTGTGAGGGTCTGTACACTTTAATTCTCAAGGAACACATCCTGACTCATTGTATACAAGAGAAATTATGCCATCATCTAGTGAAATTTAAACTGTCTGTTCCCAGGGAACTGGGGGAGATGAGTTGGTGGGAACCCAGGTTTTTAATCGTCACTGGGGGGGAGACTCCAAGAAGGGGGATAGGCCCACAAAACCCTAAGGAAGGAGGTGGTAAGTCCACCACAGAGACTCCCTCAGTATCCCAGAACCCTAAATGGGAGGAGGGCTGGTCCCACCTGAACTCTGATAAGCAGAGGCAGGTAAACCCAGGGATGAAAAAGTACTTGGATAAAAGGGTGTGTTTTGACTGCCAGCAGTCAGGTCACTTCATAGGTGACCACGCCTGTTCCATGAAGGTGGTTAGCACTGGGCTGTTCAGTGTAGCCATAGAGGAGGACTCCTCAGATGAGGAGGTCCTCCTAGCATTTCGCTGGGAGACAGATCCAGATGGTAAGCTGGTGATCCCTGATGGTGGGAGTAGGCCCTGCCACTCCATTCAGGTGAATGGGATCCCTGCCATTGGCCTGAAAAACACATGTGCCAGTCACACAAATGTAAGTGACAGGTTGGTCTCCCAAAACATGTATGTGTCAGGGGAGACAAGAACAGTAGGGTAGCCTCAGGTGAGGTCACAACCAAACCTGTAGCCATAGTGCCCCTAGAATGGTAGGGCACGATGAGTGGTATAATGTGGTAGTCAGTGCACACCTCCCCTAAGATTGTCTCCTGGGCAATGACCCCCCAGAGGTTGGTCTGATCCCAAGTGGGGTGGTTGCCCAGAACGCCCTAACCCAAAGTTCCTAGGGAGTCTGTCCCTACAGGTAGGAAATCTGGGTCCCAAAAGAAAGTGTACGAGAAGAGGAAAGGTAAGCCACTCTTAAAAAAGAGTTCCAGTGAACTAAGGGTCTTCTGTTCCAGTATGGGAGAAACCCAAAGTTGGCGCTGGTGAGGATTCACCTGACTACAAGGAAGTTCTGAGCAGTCAGTCAGCTGTCACACAGCAGGTGGCCACCCCTGCACTAACAGAAGGGAGAATGGAAAACATTGTCTGCTACACGCTGTATTATCCCCCTCTTTAATCAGCAAAATAGGTTCCAGGAACTCACAGTTGCCCTAAGGCAGCTCGTCCACCTGTCAGTGGAGAGCTTAGAGTGTGGTTCTTGATTCTGACTGCTGTCGGTAGCCTTTGCTGGGTGCTAACCTTCATGGCAGCACTTTACTTGGCATGGGAGGCAGACCCCATGGTTAAAAGTAAGTTAGGCCCCCTGACCCTGTTGATAATGGTGGGGTTACACAAAAGGTTGGGTAACCTCTGTGGGTAAGCTAGGTGTTGCTTAGCAAAGTTAAGGATAGAGGAGGTGGGCACCTCACTATCCAAACTGAAAAGGGAAGAAGAAAAGGAAGCAGCGGTGATGAAGTTTCAGTTTAAAATGGGTCCTGTTACTGTAGAGATGGGTCAGCTTCCCAGAGGACATGACCTTGGCAGGAGGAGGTAAGGCAGAGTATGCACTGCAATTGTTCAGCCTGATTTCTCTACTTTCTTCCTCCCTGGCAGACCAGGGAAACACTCCCAGGGTTGGGCTGAGTCTCCAGGGCTGTTTCCTGGGGTTATGTGAGAAATCAGGACCTGGTTGCAGTGTCCCCCCACTTTTTGCCCCTGTTTTCACTACTAGGTGCTGGTTTTCTGACTCTGACTGCTCCCTGTGCTCTGCAAACCAGACCCAGGGACTGTGCTCTGGTTAAAAGGATATGGTAATTAGGTGTAATTACAATTGGTACTGAAAGCCTAGCTGTAAATCCCTAATATATAATAGGGCTTGTAGGTATAGAGGCCCATTAGACTTAATGCACTAAGTGTGCACTACTGTGTTGCCTGCTGCCATTTCAAAGCACTGCTTTTCAGGCTGCCTTTACATTAAATTTCCATGCAAATTCAACTTTGGGTTTAAAGGTACTTCCAAAGTCTCAAACTACCTTATTTTTATATATAAGTCACCCATAAGGTCTCCCCTAGATGCCTCGGGGAACGGTGCCTTATAGCTATGAGCAGGAACATTATAAAAGATGTTGATGTTTTATGTTTTATAAGCCCTGGTGAGGGAAAAACTGCTAATTTCGTTTTTCCCTATTGTAGAAAACTAGCTCTACATTCTAACATGGGAATATTTTATTTAAGTATGAATATTGACAGGAGTGAACTAGAAATATAATTCAAGAATTTAAAATTATAGTTATGATAAATCCAACAACTTGCCACTGTTAGATTTATAGTAACTATTACAGTAAAGAAGTTAAAGAACTGATTAGCCAGCCTCTTCCAGGCTGAGCCAAGCTGTCTTAATGAGGTATGAAGTGGCTTGCTAGAGACACAAAGGATTTCCTGTCAGTGGAGAACTGCAGTTGCAGAAGCAAAAGACAGAATGGGGGTGGAGTTACCAGGCTGGTCTTCAAAGGGAGAATTACAATTTAGGACAGCAAAGGCTCACTCCCACATCCTTCACACCAGCCACATATGAGCCCCTGTAATTAGATTAGTAAAGGGGCTGGAAGGGGAGTAATAGAAAATCTTAGCCACACCAGTGGGTTGGCTTTGCCAGATCCAACCCTCCAGGTGAAAGTTTTTCCATTTTGGATTTAAGAAGATTTGTGCTTTTCAGGACAATAATATGCCACACTTTGGAAGAAGTGGTCATACCTGAGGTTGGCACCTTGCATCCCATTGGTCAGGGGTTCCCCCCTGCTTGACACCCAGGAACACTGAATAAATAGGGAAGAGTTGCCAAGCAACACAGATCTACTGCCTAAAACAAAAAGGAGAAGAGAACTGCCCTGTTAGAACCCTGATCTGTACCCAAGTACTACGCTGGTTTCACAAGGATTAAGAAGTGGGCTCCCTGCAAGCTACAGGTTAACAGAGCCCACCTGTGTCATCTCCACCAAGACGTCCCCATCCTGGAGTGCGTCCAGTGGACTTTTAAGGATTTGGCTAGGTGCATTGTGGGAATTGTAGTCCCAACATCCCAAGGACCATCTTGTTGTATTCCGCTTTAGGTGTCCGTATATAGGCTTTCCTGAAACATGTCCTTATATAGGCATAGAATCCCAGTCCTTATTTAGGCATTAGCCATGCACTCCAAATACAGGCATGGTCACCGATATCCGTCCACCCTAACGTAACAACGAGTTCTTAGAAACCAGACCCTTAGGCTCTTGGGAGTTCCCCTAGCACAGGATTATTGATTTCTCCAAGAACTCATTTATTATGCATGAACCGCTATACCTTAAGGGTTCATTCCTGACGTCTTCCTCTGTCCGACTTCAAGTCAATGCTAACATTCCAAGGCACCTACCAGGTATAAATATACCTTCCCTTGCCCAAGCAAGTTAGGAGGAGACCTCGACTTTAGAGGAGCCCGTGTCCCGGCCTGACGCACTGAGAAGAGACGCTGTCATCCCTGCTCGCAGAGAATCCGGCTTCCAG
>CAWUFW010025508.1:0-43974 GCA_963921515.1 Calotriton arnoldi
TTGTAGGAGAGTAGGATCTGCTTCACATGGGTACCCCCACTTTTTGCTGATGCTTCACTGGTTTTCGACATTAGTCTGGCTGGGGCCCTGCTATTCAGAACCCCAGCCTAGCTGTTTCCTCTTTAAAAGGGTCTCCATGTGCCTTAGGCACATCACTGATTGGGATCTGGAGTGCCCTTGTAAGTCCCTAGTATATGGTATACTATGTACCAAGGGCATAGGTACCTCAGAGGCCTGCCAGGGGCTGCAGCATGTATTATGCCACCCCTGGAAGGCCATCCAAACTGACACCACAGGTCTGCTACTGCAGCCTGGGTAAGGTGGTGCATGCACCCCTTACTGTGGTATAGGTTACCTATATCACTAAATGCATACACACATATAAACCTATAAGTCACTCCTAAGGCAGGCCTTATCAATCCTAAAGGCAGAGTGCATGGTTCCTATGTGAGAGGGTGCCCCTGCATGAGCAGGGCCCTTCTGCAGCGTTCGGAGACCATCTCTGATGCTGTTTGTAGTGCAGCCTGACCATATACTCTTAAACGCATTATATCCTCGCGGTAAAATGCTAACTATGGAATGGCTGCACCTAAACATGTCGTGTTTGGTGTCAAACATCTTGGAATACTACCCCCCGCCAATCCTGGCGGCGGGGGTAGCATTCCACCCTTCTAGAGGGAAAGGCATGTTAACTCTGACGAGTCCGGTAACTTCTTTCCAGAGCCCTGGCATCACAAAATGGATGCTGCTGCCACAGACACGAGTCTGGCCTCCTGCTGCTGGACGAAACTCCGGCAGGGGAGGCCTGGACAATAGGTTTCCTGTCCCAGGGAGGTGTGACCACCTCCCCAGACAGGACAATGTGTATTGGGGCTGGGCGGGAGCACTTTCGGGTGCTTTGAAGTCCTGCACTGGGGGCACACTTGGTGTCCCTGTGCATACCCCAGTTCAAACCGGATCAGGGGCTTGCAGCCCCTGCTTTGGCGCGAACTGGACAAAGGGAAAGGGGTGTAGCCACCCCTCTGCCCTGACCCACCCATAGGTGGGGCCACAGAGTAGTCCATCCCCTATTTTTAGAATAAAGGTAGGAACCCAGTCCTTAGGACTTTAGATATACCTGGACGAAACTCTGAAACTGAATCCTGGACCTTCGACGCTCTACTCACGATTAGAGGACTGAAGAATCTCCCTTGGGGTCAAGGAGTGACTCCCCTGCTTGGCAGGCACCAAAGAAGCATCTGTCCGGTTCGCATCACTGAAGCTCCCGTCGGACGCCGAAGTCATCGCATCACCAGAGGTGGATTCTCAGACTTCCCCGAGGCTACCCTGAGTCCCCAGCAAAGCTGAGGCCCGTGGCTATCGTGGGTGACTTGAGACCGTGACCCCTGGACACCGAGCACATTTGCAAGTGCACCATCTTCTGGGTCACCCAAGAAGTCGTGCTTTGGGCTCCGAGTAGCCCTAGCCTCCAGCACCACCTGCACCGAAGATCACTGGCCCCCACTCCACGAGTGTCCTGTAAGCCAGCTCCACGTGCGGCGTCACGAGGCTCCTTCGCGGTTGCTAGCCCGTTGGCTAGTAGCCCTTAACGAAGGCCAATCTTTTCTTTACTTGGCAGTCTGGTTGCTCCAGGCCTGCCCTCACTTACCCTCGCTGGGTGAGTTCCCCAGACCTTGCTGGTCTGCATCATCGACGATCTACATCTTACTCGAGACTTGCCGTTGCCAAGGCTTGTTGGGTCCAATCTGGTCGCCGACACCTCTGCACTCGACAGACATCGAGCAACAGCCCGAATCCTGCTCCTGGTCGCCGACAACGCCTCCCGGACCTCGTGGCTGAAGAGTCAAGACGACCGTCAACGAACCTGAAGCACTCGACATCGGTGGGCATCTGTCCATCGCCTCCCTGGTCACTGGCTAGTGACCCAGACTCTGTCCCCTCTGCTTTCAGGTTCTTCAGAACTCCGATCCACTCTTGGATCCACCCGGACACTTTTCTCCTGGTCGCCAGCAGCACTTTGCAGCAGATCGCCATACGAAACGACGACGAAACCCGACCCCGAAAGGCACCTCTGCACCCGGCTTCCCTGGGTGAGGTAACACGAGTACTCCGGTGCTCCCGTGGGTAGAGACTCTTCAAAGTCCTAGATCTCAAAGGGTTTTGTCCTAGTCCTCTTTTAAGTGTCCCTTTCCTCTATTTTCCCGATCCCGACTTTCTCCATAGAAGTTAACGGCGTATCGCGGTTGTGTATTTACACTGCACGCGTCTCCCGTGGGTCCCCTGTGTCACTACCTTGGGTGGTTCCTTGTGGTCCAAGCACTTCTAGAGGCTCTAGGCCTAGTGTCTAGTTCAGTCGTGGTTCGCATACCACTTTATTGGTATATGGTTTGGTACGCCCCTAGGGCCCAAACGTGTATTTGTGCTATTACTGTGACTTAAGATCTTATAACCTATGTACTTCGAACTCTAGCCTCATAAAGAGACTAGAGGGGTGTGTTTAGTAATAAATACATATATTTTGAATATATACCTGGTGTGGTGCTCTTTCATTTGGTCACTCAAGAGATTATAGACTGGTAAAACAAGCTGCTTTACATTCCTTCAAGACTTAGCCTGAAGGCTGCTCTCCACAGCTACCACTAGGATAGCTTTCAATAAGGTTGTCTTTAACCTACCTACCATAAGAGTCGATTTGGACTGGTGCAAGGTGCCCACTATAATTAGTGGACAGCATATGCCAGGCCAACTTCTCACATTGGTGTGCAGCGTGTGGGATTCCAGCTTGCTATTGTTTTACCAGATAATCTCAATTGAATTGATCAACTGAAAACCACTAAAGATACCTAAGGTACATATAATTTAAGCTTAGAATAACAGTAAGTTCTACTGAACTTAGAGTTGTGTGTTAAGGGATAGCACAACCCTTTCTACAACTCAAGAGAGTTTAGTAGGCCACACTAGAGTAGGTAGTGCATACACCACACCACACTAGTAATGTCTTTAAAAGCAGGATCCAAAGATGCCTTGCAGGAAGCCATTGAGCTTCCACCCTCCAAGTATGATACACTCCCATTCTTGGAATTGAGAGCTTTGTGTAACGTGAGGAAATTAAGGACAGGCCAAAGTCCCACCACCCAACACCTCCAGGAGTTGTTGGTGGCTTATGATCTTAGTAAGTCCTCAGAGACTGAAGGGGTAGGAGCAGAGGGTGGGCCAGCAGATGAGGAAGGGGCCAGGGGTACCACTACCCCCAGCCCCCTCTGAAACTGACCAGGAGGGTGACAATGACCCTGACCTGGAGAACCCAATCCCTTCTGGGGAAGATGAAGATGAGGATCTAGAGAACCACACCTTTGTCCCCCAGGAAGGATTATGAGTGTGCTCAGAAAGTCTAGGTCTCCTTCTCAGGAGTCTAACCACTCTGGCACCTCAATAGGGAGCTCTGTTTCTTCTCACAGGAGGGAATCCTCTCATGAGAGAAGAAAGAGACTGGTCCAGTATGAGGAAACTCAACTAGAGATCAGGAAGAAGCAATTGGCTTTAGATAGAGAATCCCTAGATCTCCTTAGAGAGAGAAGAAAGTTGGGACTAGAGTCCCATGGTGGCAGCCATGTCCCTAGAGATAGGGAAAGGTCCTATGACCATAGGAACCTGAGCAAGATTGTCCCTCCCTACCAGAGTGGGGATGATATCCACAAATGGATAACTGCTTTAGAGAGGGCCTGTAAAGTACAGAAGGTCCCTCAGGAGCAGTGGGCAGCAATCTTGTGGCTCTCCTTTGCTGACAAAGGTAGAGACAAGCTCCTCACTGTTAGAGAGGAGGATGCTGACAATTACAAGGTCTTGAAGAGTGCTCTTATTGATGGGTTTGGCCTAACCACTGAACAGTACAGGTTGAAGTTCAGAGACACCCAAAAAGCACAGACTCAAGACTGGGTAGACTATGTGGATTGTTCTGCCAAGGCTCTGGAAGGCTGGTTGATGGGCAGTAAGGTGTGTGACTTCTCAGGATTGTATAATCTGATAATGAGGGAGCAGATTCTTAATAACTGTCAAAATCAGCTGTTGCATCAATACCTGGTTGACTCTGATCTGACCTCTCCCCAAGAATTGGGAAAGAAGGCAGACAAATGGGTCAGAACCAGGGTGAAGCAGAAGGTACAGAACCAAGGTGGGGAAACCAAGAAGCAAGATGCTAAGAACTCTGACAAGGGTGGGGAGAAGGGTAAAGATCAAAAGTCTTCATCAGGCCCCCAAAAATCTTCTTCTGGTGGGGATTCCCAGTCTACCAAGGGTAAAGGCCAAAGAAAACCATGGTGCAAGGTCTGTAAGCAAAAGACCCACTGGACCAGTGATTGCACCAAGTCCAAAGACTCCAGTCCAGCACCCACCAATGCCCCTAAGGCACCTGTTCCCCCTAGTACAGTTGGTGGAAGTGCTCCAGCAAAGGGTTTAGTAGGGTTCACCCTGGGAACTGAGTTGGGCTCTGACCTAGTTAGAGAACTGACTCAGGCTGTGTTAGTCTGTGATGGAGGCATGGATGTGCCCTCCTCTATGAGTCCCAGTAATCTGGGCAAGTACAGACAACAGCCTTTAATCAATGGACGAGAGGCTTTGGCATTTAGGGACACAGGGGCAAGTGTCACAATGGTGACACAAGACCTTGTGCTACCTGGGCAAGTTATGCTTGGTGAAATGTACCAAGTGACCAATGCTAGCAATGTCAGAACAGACCATACTCTGGCAGTTGTTAACTTCTCCTGGGGAGGGGTAACTGGCCTTAAGAAGGTTGTGGTAAGTGCAAACCTACCAGTCGAATGCTTGCTTGGCAATGACTTAGAGACTTCTGCTTGGGCAGAAGTGGAGCTCAGGACCCATGCAGAAATGCTGGGGATCCCTGCAGATGTGTTTGCTGTGACCAGGTCACAAGCCAAAATGTCTAGCACTGAACAGGCCTTGGATTCTGGAAGAATGGACCAAGTGCCTTCCAAGAGGAGGAGTAGTAGGGTTAAGGCAGTGCCTTCCCCTTGGCTCAGGAGGAAGATCAGTCCCTTGAGGGGGATGATCTCAGCCCTGAAGAAGGAACTGTCCCAGAGGAACTTGAACCTGACCAGGTTGAGTTCTTGGGGACAGGGGACCTTCTAGGGCAGATCTGAGCCAAGAGCAGCAGAGCTGCCCCTCCCTTGAACCCCTCAGACAGCAAGCTGCTGCTGAGGCTGCTGGGAAAGCTAGTGGTCCCCATACAGTGTATTGGGATGATGGACTCCTGTACTCAGAGAGTAGAGACCCCAAGCCTGGTGCTACCAGGAGGTTGGTAATACCTTTGAAGTTCAGGGGCTTCCTATTGACCCTAGCCCATGATATTCCCTTAGCAGGACACCTGGGCCAGAACAAGACTTGGGACAGAATTGTCCCTCACTTTCACTGGCCCCACATGTCTGAAGACAGTAAGGAGTTTTGTCGCTCCTGTGTAACCTGCCAAGCCAGTGGCAAAGCAGGTGGCACTACAAAGGCCCCCTGATACCACTACCTGTGGTGGGGGTGCCCTTTGAGAGGGTAGGGATTGACATTGTTGGTCCCATGGATCCCCAAACAGCATCTGGGCACAGATTTATACTGGTGGTAGTGGATCATGCCACCAGGTATCCAGAGGCTATACCCCTTAGGACCACTACAGCACCTGTGGTGGCAAGGGCCCTCCTGGGAATTTTCTCAAGAGTGGGCTTTCCTAAGGAGGTAGTATCAGACAGGGGTGCTAACTTCATGTCTGGGTACTTAAAAGCAATGTGGAAGGAGTGTGGAGTGACTTATAAGTTCACCACACCCTATCACCCACAATGCAATGGTTTAGTTGAGAGATTCAACAAAACCTTGAAGGGCATGATTAAAGGGCTCCCAGAAAAGCTTAGGCGGAGATGGGACATACTCTTGCCCTGCCTTTTATTCGCATATAGGGAGGTGCCTCAGAAGGGGGTTGGTTACAGCCCTTTTGAACTTCTGTTTGGCCACCCTGTGAGGGGTCCACTGTGCTTGGTGAAGGAAGGATGGGCGTTACCTCTCAAGCCCCCAAAGCAAGATATAGTGGACTATGTACTTGGTCTCCGCTCAAGGATGGCTGAGTACATGAAAAAGGCAACCAAAAACCTTGAGGCTAGCCAGGAACTTCAGAAGGCCTGGCATGACCAAAGAGCTGTTCTGACTGTTTACCAGCCAGGACAGAAGGTGTGGGTGTTGGAGCCAGTGGCCCCAGCAGCTCTCCAAGACAAATGGAGTGGACCCCACACTATTGTTGAGCAGAAGGGTGAGGTCACTTACTTAGTGGACCTGGGAACACCCAGGAGTCCCCAAAGGGTTCTCCATGTCAACAGACTAAAGCCATATGTGGACAGGGCAGACATGGGCTTGCTCATGGCTACTGATGAAGGGCAGGAGGAAGAGAGTGACCCACTCCCTGACCTGCTCTCACAGAACCCTGACGATGGGTCAGTTGATGGTGTAGCCTTGGCAGGCAGCCTCACTACCCAGCAACAAACTGATTGCAGGCAAGTCCTCAATCAGTTTAGACATATGTTTTCACTGACACCCAGTCAGACCACCTGGTGCACTCATGAAGTGGACACTGGGGACAGTCTGCCTATTAAAAACAAGATTTATAGGCAACCTGACCATGTCAGGGACTGTATCAGGACTGAAGTCCAGAAAATGTTGGAATTGGGAGCAATTGAGCCCTCAGATAGCCCTTGGGCTAGTCCAGTAGTCCTAGTACCGAAACCTCACACCAGTGGTGGGAAAAGAGAGATGAGGTTTTGTGTAGACTACAGGGGTCTCAATGCAGTCACTAGGACTGATGCCCATCCAATACCCAGGGCAGATGAGCTCATAGATACTTTGGCATCTGCCAAATATCTCAGCACATTTGACCTAACAGCTGGCTACTGGCAGATCAGACTAGCTGATACTGCAAAGCCCAAAACAGCATTTTCAACCCCTAGTGGGCATTATCAATTTGTGGTAATGCCCTTTGGTCTGAAAAATGCACCTGCCACTTTCCAGAGGTTGGTGAACACAGTTCTCACAGGACTGGAAGCCTATAGTGCAGCTTATCTAGATGATATTGCTGTCTTTAGCTCCACCTGGGATGATCACCTGGTCCACCTCAGGAATGTTTTACAGGCCCTGCAAAGGCAGGCCTGACTATCAAGGCCACTAAGTGCCAGATAGGGCAGAGTCAGGTTGTGTACCTGGGCCACCTTGTGGGTGGAGGCCAGGTTCAACCTTTGCAGAGCAAGATCCAGACCATCATGGACTGGACTGCTCCCACTACCCAGACTCAGGTGCGAGCCTTCTTAGGCCTGACTGGGTACTATAGGAGATTTGTCAAGGGGTATGGATCAATAGTGACACCCTTGAATGACTTAACTTCTAAGAAAATGCCCAAAAAGGTTCAGTGGACAGCTAGCTGTCAAAAGGCATTTGATGACCTCAAGCAGGCCATGTGCACTGCTCCAATTCTGCAGAGTCCTGATTACTCCAAGAAGTTCATTGTTCAAACTGATGCATCTGAATTGGGGGTAGGGGCTGTACTGTCACAATTGAATGAAGAAGGTCAGGATCAGCCAGTAGCTTTTATTAGCAGAAGGCTGACCCCTAGAGAGAAACGTTGGTCAGCCATAGAGAGGAGGCCTTTGCTGTGGTCTGGGCTCTGAAGAAGTTGAGGCCATACTTGTTTGGTTCACACTTCCTGGTTCAGACAGACCATAAGCCCCTCTTATGGCTAAAACAAATGAAGGGTGAAAACCCCAAACTGCTTAGGTGGTCCATTTCCCTACAGGGGATGGACTTTACAGTGGAACATAGGCCTGGGAGTAACCATGCGAATGCAGATGGACTCTCTAGGTATTTCCACTTAGAACATGAAGACTTAACTGGGCAAGGTTAGTTTAATGTCCCTACGTTTGGGGGGGGTTGTGTAGGAGAGTAGGATCTGCTTCACATGGGTACCCCCACTTTTTGCTGATGCTTCACTGGTTTTCGACATTAGTCTGGCTGGGGCCCTGCTATTCAGAACCCCAGCCTAGCTGTTTCCTCTTTAAAAGGGTCTCCATGTGCCTTAGGCACATCACTGATTGGGATCTGGAGTGCCCTTGTAAGTCCCTAGTATATGGTATACTATGTACCAAGGGCATAGGTACCTCAGAGGCCTGCCAGGGGCTGCAGCATGTATTATGCCACCCCTGGAAGGCCATCCAAACTGACACCACAGGTCTGCTACTGCAGCCTGGGTAAGGTGGTGCATGCACCCCTTACTGTGGTATAGGTTACCTATATCACTAAATGCATACACACATATAAACCTATAAGTCACTCCTAAGGCAGGCCTTATCAATCCTAAAGGCAGAGTGCATGGTTCCTATGTGAGAGGGTGCCCCTGCATGAGCAGGGCCCCTCTGCAAGCGTTCGGAGACCATCTCTGATGCTGTTTGTAGTGCAGCCTGACCATATACTCTTAAACGCATTATATCCTCGCGGTAAAATGCTAACTATGGAATGGCTGCACCTAAACATGTCGTGTTTGGTGTCAAACATCTTGGAATACTACCCCCCGCCAATCCTGGCGGCGGGGGTAGCATTCCACCCTTCTAGAGGGAAAGGCATGTTAACTCTGACGAGTCCGGTAACTTCTTTCCAGAGCCCTGGCATCACAAAATGGATGCTGCTGCCACAGACACGAGTCTGGCCTCCTGCTGCTGGACGAAACTCCGGCAGGGGAGGCCTGGACAATAGGTTTCCTGTCCCAGGGAGGTGTGACCACCTCCCCAGACAGGACAATGTGTATTGGGGCTGGGCGGGAGCACTTTCGGGTGCTTTGAAGTCCTGCACTGGGGGCACACTTGGTGTCCCTGTGCATACCCCAGTTCAAACCGGATCAGGGGCTTGCAGCCCCTGCTTTGGCGCGAACTGGACAAAGGGAAAGGGGTGTAGCCACCCCTCTGCCCTGACCCACCCATAGGTGGGGCCACAGAGTAGTCCATCCCCTATTTTTAGAATAAAGGTAGGAACCCAGTCCTTAGGACTTTAGATATACCTGGACGAAACTCTGAAACTGAATCCTGGACCTTCGACGCTCTACTCACGATTAGAGGACTGAAGAATCTCCCTTGGGGTCAAGGAGTGACTCCCCTGCTTGGCAGGCACCAAAGAAGCATCTGTCCGGTTCGCATCACTGAAGCTCCCGTCGGACGCCGAAGTCATCGCATCACCAGAGGTGGATTCTCAGACTTCCCCAAGGCTACCCTGAGTCCCCAGCAAAGCTGAGGCCCGTGGCTATCGTGGGTGACTTGAGACCGTGACCCCTGGACACCGAGCACATTTGCAAGTGCACCATCTTCTGGGTCACCCAAGAAGTCGTGCTTTGGGCTCCGAGTAGCCCTAGCCTCCAGCACCACCTGCACCAAAGATCACTGGCCCCCACTCCACGAGTGTCCTGTAAGCCAGCTCCACGTGCAGCGTCACGAGGCTCCTTCGCGGTCGCTAGCCCGTTGGCTAGTAGCCCTTAACGAAGGCCAATCTTTTCTTTACTTGGCAGTCTGGTTGCTCCAGGCCTGCCCTCACTTACCCTCGCTGGGTGAGTTCCCCAGACCTTGCTGGTCTGCATCATCGACGTTCTACATCTTACTCGAGACTTGCCGTTGCCAAGGCTTGTTGGGTCCAATCTGGTCGCCGACACCTCTGCACTCGACAGACATCGAGCAACAGCCTGAATCCTGCTCCTGGTCGCCGACAACGCCTCCCGGACCTCGTGGCTGAAGAGTCAAGATGACCGTCAACGAACCTGAAGCACTCGACATCGGTGGGCATCTGTCCATCGCCTCCCTGGTCACTGGCTAGTGACCCAGACTCTGTCCCCTCTGCTTTCAGGTTCTTCAGAACTCCGATCCACTCTTGGATCCACCCGGACACTTTTCTCCTGGTCGCCAGCAGCACTTTGCAGCAGATCGCCATACGAAACGACGACGAAACCCGACCCCGAAAGGCACCTCTGCACCCGGCTTCCCTGGGTGAGGTAACACGAGTACTCCGGTGCTCCCGTGGGTAGAGACTCTTCAAAGTCCTAGATCTCAAAGGGTTTTGTCCTAGTCCTCTTTTAAGTGTCCCTTTCCTCTATTTTCCCGATCCCGACTTTCTCCATAGAAGTTAACGGCGTATCGCGGTTGTGTATTTACACTGCACGCGTCTCCCGTGGGTCCCCTGTGTCACTACCTTGGGTGGTTCCTTGTGGTCCAAGCACTTCTAGAGGCTCTAGGCCTAGTGTCTAGTTCAGTCGTGGTTCGCATACCACTTTATTGGTATATGGTTTGGTACGCCCCTAGGGCCCAAACGTGTATTTGTGCTATTACTGTGACTTAAGATCTTATAACCTATGTACTTCGAACTCTAGCCTCATAAAGAGACTAGAGGGGTGTGTTTAGTAATAAATACATATATTTTGAATATATACCTGGTGTGGTGCTCTTTCATTTGGTCACTCAAGAGATTATAGACTGGTAAAACAAGCTGCTTTACATTCCTTCAAGACTTAGCCTGAAGGCTGCTCTCTACAGCTACCACTAGGATAGCTTTCAATAAGGTTGTCTTTAACCTACCTACCATAAGAGTCGATTTGGACTGGTGCAAGGTGCCCACTATAATTAGTGGACAGCATATGCCAGGCCAACTTCTCACACACCTGTTTGGGCATTTGAAGAAGAAAATAAGGAGAAGGAGAAGACAAATGCAGCTATGACTTTGGATTGGCCCCAACAGGGAAGGATGTGCATTAGTAGAAATAGAACAAGGTATGATAACTATTTCGTGGGTTCCAGTGATTGTCGAGACAACTATAAAATTTTAGGAGGTTGGGGATTCAAAGGGGGAAAAGATCCAATATTTCCAGGGATCTATTATATTTGTGGAAACAGAGCTTATTACAGGTTGCCGGACCATTGGTATGGGACGTGCTACTTAGGCCTGGTCTTTCCAAAGATTTTTCATGTAGATAGAGAAGAAAAAGGAACACACGAAATGGGTGAGACATTCACACGTAGAAAAAGGGAAAGTTTCTCAGAAATAGTGGGTGATATTTTTGGAGCATTGATACCAGCAGTGGGAATATCTTTGAATGCATTTAAAATTCGGAAGCTATCCACAGTAGTAGATCGTTTATCTACAGATACTGCTGGAGGGTTCTTGATGGTAAATACCGAGATGGTTGCCATGAGAGCTATGGTGATGCAAAATAGACTTGCCCTTGACATTCTTTTGGCAAAAGAGGGTGGAGTCTGTGGAATGCTGAAAGTTCAACATTGTTGCACTTACATTCCAGATAAAAGCGAAAATATACAAAGGTATATAAAGAATATTACAAATTTGCACAAAGAACTGGTTCCACTGGAGGTTGAAAATGCCTGGGAGAAACTTGGTAAGAGTTTTTCCTCTGTATCAAATTGGTTTACTAAAATAAGTAGTTTGATTATAGGGAAAGTTATGATAGCAGCGACAATAATAATATTAGTAGTACTATTCGTGAGATTTGTCATTATATGTATCAAAAGAAGAAAAAGACAAAACAAAATAGAAAGAGAAAATAAGATAAATAAAGAAAGAGAGCGAGAAATAGGTGAAATAGAACTGGAAGAACTGAAAGAAAGCATGTATAAGAAAACAAAAAGACAAGATGAAAGGGATACAGTTGTGTAAAACTAACAAAAAGCAAATGGACAAGAAATATGCTCTCTGACAAATTGGTGTGACATGGGTTTTTGTGGTGATGTTAAAAATCACCAAAGGGGGGAGTTGATGGAGCAAGGTAAATGAGAAAAATTTTGAACCCCCTAATATTAACATTAATAATTAATACAATTGTTCGTTTCAGTGAATAACCAACAACGTATGTTTCCTTTATAAGTGTTATGGGTAACATGCAGTATCTGTGCAAACTAATCAACTTACAATTGGTAATGTGAATAACGCTAACATAATGATTTGCGTACTAATTAGAATAATATTGCATGATTTGTGCTAAGTAGTAAATTGTATGGTGGCACAAGAAAGTGGTTGGTAAGTAGGAAGTAGCTTTATATGTCGCTTTTGCTTGGTAACACCTAACTGGGGTACGTAGAATGACGGGAGGGAAACGAAAAGGCTTATTTTCTTTATTCTTAACTATTTTTCTGTTTATCTCTATGATAGTTCGCTCAGGCCTGCTAGGCCGTGCTGTAAAAATGGCTGCTGAGGCAAACAAGCTAGAGTGCGCGTGCGCAAGATGGCTTCCAAGCGAAAGAAAAGCTGTGAACGAATCCATCACGTGGTTATTTCCAAAGCCTAGGATGGAAGAGGGATCAAGGTTATGATGACCTTATTACCCAAGCGTGTCCCAAGGGGGGACTTAGCAAACGAGTGTGAGAACCAGCAGGGCATCCGTGAATGGACAATGAACTGTTTAAAATAAAGTATCGGAAAGAAGATACATATGAAGACTGTCAAATGTATTAGTAATGTCCTGAACCCGTGAGAAAGGACGAAGTATGAACATTCTTTGGAACTGGTTTGAGCAAGGAGGGTAATAATGAGATGTATGCCACCCCTCAAATGGACCAATTAGAATGAATCTCGCCCCCAAAAATGTAACATTTCTGTTTAGTAAGCTAGTATTAGGGTATAAGAGGACCTACTCTTAGGTAGGAGGGGCGCTGCTTTTTACATATTTTTATTGAGCACTGGACGCTGATGCTGGAGAAGCCACTGCTATTTTTCTATAGGCCTTTATATTTTTAATACGATTAATCTTTTTATTCATAATTCTGATCGAGAAAGAACGAGAGTGTGGCGGAAACCCTATATAGGTGGTCCGTCGAGGAGGCCTGTTTAGCAGGACAGACAGTCAGTCTTGGGAGTTCTATGCTGTGATCTGAATTTAACAGCTGTGACGAACTTTATTTTTCCATCTAAAAGGGTATGCATTGCAATTTCAATTTGTTCCTTATAATGATAATAAATGTATTGATCTGATTAATAAAACTGAATTTATTCATGCTTATAAAATTAGATAAACTATATTATAATTAAATTTACGAGTCTGTGGTTCTTTAGCTCAATAATAATTGTAAATGTTTAATAAGAGTTTATAGTGATTGAGCTGGTCTTAATCACCATCAACTGATTCCTACTAGTTGGTCCATCGACCAATGAGCGGAATACCCTAGAAATTTGAGAATTATCATGTTGATTTAAAGAGGTATCCCGTCTCCTTCCAGCAACTCATTAACTTTTTCTCCTAAGTAAAGGCGGACGAGTTCCAGGGAATATATGAGTGAGTGAATGTTTATGCGGTGTTATGGGCCCCACCGTCATATTGGTATAGTTGTGAAGAAGAATGTTTTTCAACTTGGATGTCAATGCCTAGAGGAGAAGAAATTTTATTGATAGCGGTGGATCAACAGCTTTAGTAAGAGTATCATAAATGCATGCAGCCAGGGAACGTTAACAAACAAAAAAGAAGTTTCACACCAAAGCGAATGAACGCAGTAATTCAGCGATGGGAACTGATAAGAACCCCCTTTTAAGATATATTAAATGCAAGAGAATTCACAAGCACAGCGCACACGCTGTGCAGGCGAAACCTATAAAAAATACCTCAATCACAGTGCAATCAGTGGAAGGAAAGCAATCAGCACTTGGTCCATGCTCCACCTAAAACAACAGATGCTTAGGCTTGTAGTAAGGAATCACACAAAATGAAGTATTTAAAAACAATGTCAGCATATTCAAGCATCACCTACTTTAAAAGACATAATTAAATGAGTTTTGTTCATATAAGCTATGCAGCTCTCATAACATTTATCTGGCATTGATGTACTTTGAAAGCACTATGATTTATCCTGTTGAAAAGTGCTTTATTTTCAGAGAACTAGTGTATACAAATATTACTGAATATCACCTAATACCAAGCTTTTAGAGACATGTTTAATCTGTAGCTGGACTGGGGTTTTGACCCTCATGGTGTCCGTAGTCTAATATTCTAACTTATAGAATAATGGAAAGTTCTTTGTAGCTAAGGCACATTGGGACTTAAGGCAATATCCGCCAGCTCTGCACCAGGGGCGGTTTCTCCATTAGGGCTCTGGGGCTGCGCCCCCCTGAAATTCCTACACATTCCTGTACAAATATTAAATAGATCAATTTATTTCGAGATACAATCTCTAAACAAATCGCTGTATTTAAGTCTGGGCTGGCTATCCCAGGCTGCCTGCCGCGCCTCGCTCTGAAGCAGGAGACGGAAGCCAGACAGTAAATCAACTTTCTGAACTGTCCCACACGAGCAGGATTACTGTTCTAAAGCCCTTCATTGCCATTGCAGTCTATGGTGTTTATGAGGGGCTTTGATTGAGAGCTCTGACACTGAAGTCAAAGCAAAGTGCCTGTCAGTGGGGGGGCCTTTCCGCACAGCACACAGAACAATGATTATGTGTTCCAGTTGCAATTGCAGTTCTGTGGGAATGTGTGTGAAGGGGGTGCACAGATGGCAAAATATTAACAGGGCAAAAGGAAATAAATTGCTTAAATGTGAGTGAGTGCAGTGTATGTTTGGAAGCGGTGAAGTGAGGGAGATGCGAGAAAGTGCATTCGGCAAAGAGTGAAAAGAGGGGTGCTGAAGAGGAAAGAGAGGGGGTTGAAGATGTGGAGATGGATGTGATGTGCAGAGAAGAAGGGCATACATATCTAACATAAACAGCACATAACTGAAGGCCAAAACACCTTCCACAAGCCTCAATACTATTGAAATTTCAGAATTAAAACATTTTCAAGGTTAATTATTTATAACAAATCCTTGTTGTTACTCATTTATCTTATACAGCTAACAACCATTGACCAAGCCAATCGTACTGACTGGTTTTAGGTGTAGGTCAGTTGTTGTGTAATATATCTGGATGCAATTACATCTCAGAGAGAAACCAAAATACCGGTCAGGTAGCACACCATCGGACTCACAGAGATGTAATTTATATGTTCCCTTTTAGAGAGCCCACAAAGTTCCTAGATTTACTCTTCTCCAAACTAGTCTCCAATCCTTTCAAAGACCCAGCTATCTCTTGGTTTAACTGCCTGCCAAAAATCACCAGGATAGTCTGCACGTACCCAAATATAGAGGCAGAACCCTCAAAAGAACATAAACTAATTCTCTAGCAAAGTAAACAGGTCTGAATCCCTCTAGGGATCAGGTGGCAGAAAACAAAGGTTGACTCAAGTGGCCGGTTTCAATACATTTTGGCCAGTTGCCACCTCTTATCAGTACAACATACATGACTTTACAGATGCCTGTTCTCTTGGGGGGCAGGGAGATTTGTAAGGTTTGGAAGGTCAAGAACAGGTCAATGGTAGATGACTGGGGGTGCACACATTTTTTAACAGAAGTTAATGTTTGAAAGAAGAGGGGATGTTGAGATTTACGATGATTTATGGTAAGTCTGTCAAGATTTATATATTCAGTTATTTGTTGATAAAAAAAAGGTAATTTGCAGTACATTTACCTTTTTTTTTTTTACTGAGTTTTATATAGCGCGAACTTGACCCGAAGGTATCGGGTATTAGAGCGCTTTAGATAGCACCAGTTGCGTTACATGAGGACACATTCATTTTTGTTAGGCACGGGGAGATTACGTGATTTTCCCAGAATCACAGGATGTTCAGCGTCATTGCCGAGACTCAAACCCAGTTCCCCAGATTCGAGGTCGACCGCCCTAGCCGCTAGGCCAACTCCTCTCCCAAATGTCTTTTCAGGCTGCTGTTCAGACACAGCCTTTGTGTAGTGATGCCCCTCACAGCAGGGCTACCTCCAGACTAGAGCACCCACAGCAAAGTCATAAAGAGGTGTGAGGGCTCTGCACTGAAGTGTGTCCAAGGTAAACAAAGGGTTGACCTCACCTAAAGGGTTCCCTTCAACTTGTAGCTCCACCCCTACTCACCCATAGCATCTACAAAAAGGGCAGTGCTTCTTGAATCTAATCAGCAGCTATTTGGTAACAAAAGTGTTCATTGAATTTGTAAAGGGAGCCCTCTCCCCATCCCCACACTCACAGCAGTGTTTGCATCTCCTGTCTCCTGCCCTCCAGCCACTGGAATGCAGGTAATACACTTCCACTGCGTGGTAAGCTATCCTCCCCTTCCATCTGGTGCCAATACAAACCAGAGGCTTTCAAATACACCCCGCTCTGCTGTATATTTAATACTGTGAGTCAAACCTGAGGATGAACACCAGAATCTATTTTTTAATGTGTACATTATTTCTCACGTATTTTCTCGACATGTGTTCAGCCATTAGTTTTCACTTTCAACCCTTGAGGAGGTCTACAGACCTGGCTGGATCAGTGATCTAGTGGTAAGCTAGCTGCGGAGAGATGTTTACCTGATTCTAGTACCAATCAAAAATGTCTAATGTAGCACAATCTTCACAATTAAATAATGTTTTTTTCTACATTCTGGTATCCTCAAACTGCATGCTGTCTCAAAAATATTCTCTGCATTTCTTAAATCCGGAATTAAAAACGGTCCTTTAATTAAAACTTCTGTTTGTCACCTCTCCTTTTTTTCTCTCTTTCATATGTCCCTCTCCTTCCCTTCGATCCTCTGCATGCCTCCTCACTCTGAGCACAACTTACTCTGACACATGCATGCTTGTCTATTCTCTTTTATTGTATTTCTGCAAATTTCCCACAACTCATTTACAAGATCACAATCTCTTCTCCTTCCTCTGAAAGTCATACCTATGTTACCTAACAATACCTAATTCTTAACTCATCTATTAATCCCACCAACCATGTGCATGAACTCACCCCCCCCGCCCATAATGATCACAACCAACCACTATTCATTTAGTCCACCATAAGGAAACTGAAATGACTGCATGGAATGGTTTGATTGGGCGCACAAAACTAACCCCAATAACTGATAGTAACCAGTAACCTTGAACTAACCACTAACCTTGGGTATCGGAGCAGCGTGTTGCCCGTCATTAAGTTCTTTGATGCCTCATCAGGGATAGTAAGCGCTATATAAATGCAATTACAATAATAAACAAAAGAAATATACAGTTCCAGGTGGACAGAAGAAACAAGATTATAGGGAGGTAACCTATCCATTGAGAAGCAGAGAGCTGAAATAGACAAGCAAGTCATCAAATTATCATCAAGGGGCAGATATGAAGCCCACTCTCAGGGTATGTTAAAGTACTTGATGCAATGCCACCTGCAACAGACAGCTAAAGGTGACCGGGAAACAGCAAAAATGTGCTGCATCGGCTTCAGTGGAGGAAAAAAATCAAGGTCAATATTCTGTGCACTGTATTTAAGTCCTGTTGGGGCGAAGGGGCAGGATATCTGTATGTACTAGCAGCACACTATGTGGCTACCTGGAAACTGTGCTCAACGACTGCACATCTTAAAACGTTTTCAAATGGATGAAGCACAGAGGCGCAGACCCTGCGAGTCCGGCATTCCAGGTAATTGAATCCATTGAACCCAAGGCTAAGGGCATAAATAAACTTCACAAGCTTCAGGAAAACCTTTGCAAATGAACTTCTTTGGCATGCTTTCAACCAATCTCCACAAAAAGGGGGTTTCTGCCAGTGGCAGCTGGTAGCATTTGAAAGTGGTGTGCGTAAAAGTTTGGTATGGCTTTTATGTAGTGAGTGACGTGGGCAAGCTTAATGGACAAACGTGAGGTACAGGCTGGATCCTCCTCCAGAGAAAAAAAATTAAAAAAAGATTGGCAAATGGTGCATTTTAAATCAGATTCGTTTAGTGATAAAGCAAGGCTCATAAAGCAGTGGAAATGTATAATTTTGAAATATTAAACACATAAAAAACTGCCCTATATCTTACTGCATTAATATGTTCAACAGTAACTGTAATGTGCAAATTATACAATGCAACAACTTCAGCCTTTTAAAGTGTGTGCTTGCCCAGTGTCTTGAACTGCATGCGGCATCACCACAGCTGCTGATTGCAATCAGTCATTTAGAAATATGTGAAGACAGGTCTTTAAGTGGGATGGAAAATGGGTTGACTCTCTAAAAGGGAAGAAGAAAAATACATTTTTGTGATTCCCATAGTGCGCTACCTGACCAGTATTTGTAATTGCATCCAGATATATAACACAACAACTGACTTACACCTAAAACCTGTCAGTACGATTGGCGTTGTCAATGATTGTTAGCTGTTTAACATAAATGAGTGACAACAAGGATTTGTTATAAATAATCAACCTTCAAAATGTTTTAATTCTGATATTTCAATGGTATTGCACGCACTCACATTTAAGCAATTTATTTACTTGTACTTTTGCGCTGTAAATATTTTGCCATCTGTGCACCCCCTTCACACACATTTTCACAAAATCACAATTACAACTGGAATACATGATGACCATTGTTCTGTGTGCTCTGCAGAGAGGCCAACCCACTGACAGGCACTTTGCTTTGGCTTCAGCGTCATCACGCTAAATCAAAGCCCCTCATAAAGACCTACACAGCTCAAAGTATGCACGGAAAAAAATACAGAAATTAACACAACATGAATAAATAGCTAACTCTTTAGGGAGGCCAGATTAATTAAAACTTGAAATGAGAGATGAACTAAATAGCTGACATGCATTGCCTTAACGTTTTCAACACTAATTTTTCGTAAATCAATCCATGGTTTTGGCAGTAATATTGCTAAGGGCATGTCACTGGCGTGTAAGACTGTGGTAATGGGGGCTGGAGGGCCAAGGTTCGGACTACTATGATTGCTAATGTCCACCTTTATCTTGTAAATCAAATTTAAAAAACTACACACAATGCTTTTCTTTTCAGAGTATTATTTCATCAAACCTTGGGAACATAAAACTGTGCCATTAGTACCATGTTATCGCTAAATTCTGCATTACATGCTCTTGGTCTGGAGACTAAGCAGCATGGCCATGCACCTGCAGTGATGTAGTACTTGCAGTGAGGCATGCAGCTGATTCAAGGACACTCTGCGGCAGACCGCATTAGAACTACAATGCATTTATATCAAATAAGCCAACATAGCTCAGTTGGACAGGAGAGACTTTAAGGAGCACAGCATGTACTTCTCTGCAAGACTCGGTACTCGGGCCAGTTTTAATGTCATACAGCAGATAACTGTCTACTGTAAGCACATTTCTCTCACTTTGCCCTTAATTCAGATATTTGCATCAACCTCACAAGGGAGCAAGAAACCTGGCCTGCTTGTCTTTTGGATCCATTTAGCGGGGAAACAATTGCTGCAGCTACACTTCTAATGGGGCCTGCGACACGCAACCGGGGCCTGGGTCGTCACAGTGGGGGATGTTAGGGTGGAGAGGAGTCTCAGAACAATATACATAACAGAAGATTAGCATTCTAACACTTACCATTACAGAGAACAGGGCACCAGATCACACGTGCTTGCATCCACTCTTACATGTGACGAATGGGAAAGGGTGGGATCTATGCCTGTGAATGACGGACGACTGCTCGCACGCAGGGACGGAGATTTCAACGCCCGAAACTATGATGCTGAAAGCGTCACTGGCCTATAGTGGATACTGCCATAGAATACAATAGCAATGATTCATTATGACGGGCTTTAGAACAGTAAGCCCTGCGTCGTGAGTCACAGTTCAGAAAATGTATTTACTGCCTGGCTTCCGTCTCCTGCTTCAGAGCGAGGTGTGGCAGGCAGCCTGGGACACACAGCCCAGACTTAAATACATCGATTTGTTTAGAGATGCGATCTTATCTCTAAATAAATCAATCTATTTAACATTTGTACAGGCATGTGAAGGAATTTTAGGGGGGCGCAGCCCCAGATCCCTAATGGAGAATCCGTCCCTGGTTTCTGCGTTAAAAATGTGAGATTAGGACTCTCCGTTTCTTGATTAGATGTATATTCACCTACTTTCCGACAAATTCATTCTGGTATGACAGTGCCCTGGCATGACTTAAAGGCAAAACAAAAGCACAATGTAAAACTACTAATTAAATAAATATAAAATAAATAACAATTCTCAACCCCAGAAAATGGGAACAACAGTTATCAAAGAAATCCAAAGCGGACAATGTTACTCTGTGGTGGATGGTGGAAAGTTGGAAATGTTACTAAAGGTAATTTTAACGAGACCCGAGGAAAGGTTCTGGTGATTTGACAGCGTACATGTTAGTATTGGTCCGTGGGGTTTATCCAAGTGAGCACATCTGCCTTTGGACAACAAGTGAGTTCATGGTGTGCACATCTCTCCCAAGACATTCACCTCAGGACTGAATGTAACAAAGGATGTATGAAGCCCAGCTTGTTTTCACTCTGCTAAATGTTCAGTCTCTGCAATATGTAACCCAATAATAACACAATTCTGTTATCATGCCCAACACCTTAATACTTCCCACAGAGGTCACACTACAAACACGCACTCTCCCAACCAAGCAAAACCTACAGAGCAACGTCCTACTCCTCTAACAAAGTGCTTTGGTGCATTGTCATAGGTACGATATGCTATATAAATGGAGCTACAAATCAACAGTACAATTGCCACAGTAACTCAACCATGTTCCTGTCTCAGAAAGTTTCAGCACCAATGGCTGTATAGACAAATAGTCTAGACTAGTGCATGTACAACCCAAAGTCAAGCACACACACAACAGCACTAAAACGCATCCAGAGAACAACCACAGAACGAGAAGCAGCAGTATAAGCCTTGCTCGCACAAAGGACAGGCATAGCACAGGTAACTGCAGTCAAAGCTTCAGTCAAATACACATAAACAAACATAGACACATTAGGTACAGCACGTAAGAACAATGGAAGCTTCACCACATTGAACAGTTAGAGCATCAGTGGTGCAAGTTTCCCTCACACAAAGTACAAGTACACTTCTCACAGAAGCAGTACAAGCTTTCCTCACACACAGAGCAGGTGCACAAAGAGGAGACCATGTGTATTAGGGACGGTTTCTAAGGCAAGACTAGATCAAGGTGGGGGCTTGTCTTTCCATTTAACTGATGGAGGACTCTGTCATTTGAGGTTAGGCTGTATCACCCCCAGTTTTTCAGTACACTCCTTTAATGTAAAACATACTATTTCCTCGGCAGAGACACAGCCAACTTTCAATTTCCGCAGCCATTACAACAAGGTACAATTGGAAATGGCTGTTTGTTGTCTGTTCACAGCGCACTTAACGCTAACAGAACAAGGGCTGCCCAGAGAGACGTCACTTTATAAGCACCGCTCTCATCGTCCCACCTCCAGGGACTGCTGCTACTGATTACACATTAGGCAGTGCTGCTTATTGCCGATAGCCCATCATTACACACTGCAGGAGCCTGAAGGCAGAAATACACTATCTTCATGAGCGAGATGGCAAGACTGTGCCCAGTCAACAATAAAAGCAGCAATGGCATTCATTTATGTCTTGCTGTCTGCGAACTATGATCAATATTTATTGAAACACTAAAATCCTATCCCCAGACATGGTGCCCATACACAATCGAATGCCAGGCAAGAACATCTTTAATAATAAGTAAACACAAGTCAGGAAATATGTAGCTAGCAACGGAGCATTAAATTGTACTGGGCATCTGTCCCAAGTTATTCTGCCAGTAAGGGCCTTCCAGCTCCCCAGCTGGCGGCACAGTGGCTGATTCTGAATTGCTGCTTCCTTTTCATTTCTTCTTCTTTAGGTTGAAGGGTTCTCTAAGCTAATGGCTGCTACTGAGCAGGGTTCATTCTGTTCTGGAACATTCCCAAAAAGAATGTAATGCTTCTCCATTTCAAGGTTTGTTATTTATCTGACTAGACTTTAGTTTCTCTTTTTAGGGTGAAGAGAGGCAAGACTAAAAATGTTGCAGCCTTTGATGCCAAGAACAACAAACAAAAACAGAGTGCAAACCTGGCTCAATGACATGAACCTTGATGGCTTTGAAACCCAACTTTGACTAAATACAGTGCCTAATTTGTATAAGAATGAGTGCTGGTTCTCAAAGCTCTGCTCCGGCGGTGCTATGAAAAATCAGCATTCCGAATACCAAGGCTGAGTAGTGTTAATTTGCCTCTGGCCTTTTTAAACCACTTCCAGACTGTACTACCCCTTTATCTCACTCTTGTCAGTTCCTGCTTTCGCCCTATGTGCCTTTTTCCCATCTTTCTCTTCCCCTTCCTTTCCTGTTTGCGTGTTTTTTCTCTCTTGCTCATGGTCAATATCTGATGAGGAATAATATGTGCCGGTCTCCAAAAAATGTGTGCCCCACTGGCAACCACCAGCTCGTATTAAGCACTAACTGAATGTCAAGTCGTTTGAATTCACCCTTGACACTAACATCACCCTAAAGCAACACATTACCAAAACAAAGACAGGCTGGTACCAGCTTTCACTTATAAAGAAAGCCAAACCATTTTTTTCAGAAAGCGACCTCAAAATTGCTGTTCATGCTCTTGTACTTTGCATCTGGACAGTGGGTGCTCTACTCCAGGACCTCCCTGACTTCACACTGGCATTCTTTTGGCTACACATCAGAGCACATCTCATCCAGGGCCTGAAGAAATGTAATCACATCATCCTCACCCTGATGGAACTCCAGTGGCTCTCATTGCCAGTCTGAACTATCTTTAAAATCAGCTGCATCCTTTATAAAGCCATCACGATCAGCATCCTGCTTTTCTTCCTGACAAGTTCACCATCTTTTGTGATTCTCAATACATTCACCGCCAGGACACCTTCAGACTGCAGACTAAGACTAAACAGTGTTTAGACAAAAGTTTGGGAAAAAAATATCGTCTTGACAAAATATTGTTTCAGGAATATCGAGGACAAAAATATTGTGAAGGTAAGTTTCCATAGGTAAGCAAAGCTTTACTATGTGTAAGTCCACATATATGTACCTTGACAATATACATATCTTCAAAGTACATAGAGAGATAAGAATAGCAAATCTATACTTATCTATTTGTACGATTTAGGAAAGAGTTGAAGGCTCACCTCTTTAAAGAACACAACATCACAATATATTATCACCCACAACCCAGCTTTCTCTCCTACTACTTGACCACTTTATATGCTCTAATAAGAGTACAAAACCTCAGGTTAATATTATCCAAATGTTCAGGGGAACTTTGCAAGCCTGCTGCTTTTGTCAAGTCTGTTCTCTGGGGATGTATTTATAAGTACAATTTGAAATCTTGTGATTGAACCTGTTTCCTGTAAGAAACACAAAATGTGGCAGTCACAGGCATAATTGCCTTCATAATCTCTGCAGTCCTTTCTGACAATTTTCGAGTTTCTTACAGGGAACAGAGGTTCAATCACAAGATTTCAAATATGTACTTAATATTTACTTATATTTACTACTTACTTAATATCGACATATAAATACGTCACCAGCGAACAGCCTTGATAAAACCCCAGGCTTGCATGCCACTTTAAAGGGGCGAAACCAGTGTTGGCTGCATAAGGCTAGCTGCATAAAGCTGTCTAATGGACAATAATATGAAAATATATGATGCTTTTATCAAGGGAATGTTTGTGAAATTCAGGATTACAACTAGAGTTCTTCAAAGCACCTTTGAAAAATAAAATTTAAAAAAAATCATATTTTTAATCATATTAAAGAGACTCTTATTAAAAAGTCATAAAATTGAGTACAATATACCCCTAGACGTTTGGATAATAATAACCTGAGGTTTTATACTCTCATTAGAGCATACAGATTGACTAATGAGTTGTGTTGGTGGCCCATCCCTTATATGAGTGTGAAAAAAGCCCATCCTATTTGATTTCTCCAGATACATAATCAAACAGAGCTTGATTGTATCAGGCTTCAATTAAAGACTCTTCATAACTTGTTGACTTTCTGCTTGTCTATGACCATGTACAGCCATCCACTGCCCTTTGCCTTGGTTCGTGATATAAAAATACAATATACATAAATACATAAACAATGAGTGAAAAGGTCTGGCTTTAATATGCTAAAACTCAGAAGCAGCATTTGTGAATGTCTGTATTTATAGGTGTTAGCTCATTAAAGTCAGACCCACTGGATTTGGAACACTGTTTTAACAAGGAAACAGAGCTAGGTTGAATAATGATAAAAGACAGATGGTGAAAACAACATGAATATTCATACAAGAGAAAAACAACGGGAAATAAACATGAGTGGAAAGTCAACAAGAAAGACAGAGGGGAAAGAACAATGTGGAAAACAGACAGGGAAAACAAACATGGGTTCTGAAGCAAACAATAAAGAAATAAAACAAAAAAGGGATTTCTTTCTGTATATGAAGCATGTATAAGATAAATAATTTAAAAAACGATAATTCAGTGCAGTTTTACAGTACAATAAATGCCTTGGTTTGAAATACAAGCACTACATAGAAGGTGCAATCATACACCAAACAGCCAATAGCATGAAGTGAGAAATACTCATCTGGACAGAGCTAAGGGCATGCTACGTATATTTTAAAGAACTGCAAGAAATAGATGAAATAAACAGAAGAGCTGTCAAGCCAGACATAAAGACCAAGGGGCATCTTTATCATTGAGTTGTGTCGCCCTTTCACCACGCATCGGGGCGCAAGAACTACTAAGTCAAATTTATCACGCCACGCAAAGCCACCATCTGCGGTCTTGCTTGGCTTGATACATCTGGAGTAACGCAACACAGTGCAAATCACTGCACTGCGTTACTCTGCTCTGTCGGTGGAGCATGGGTGTCCCGGCGCATCCACCCTTGGATTTTGTCGCATTCCCAGATTTACCGTTACTAGAAGACCTGGGAAATTGTCAAAATGCTACGCCTCCATTAGTGAGGCAAAACAAGGAGAAATATCTTTATTTCACCCCGTTTTTCCTCTTTCTATGTGTGGTGCGCACACATCGAAAGAGTAAAATGCCTCTGAGGATTGTTTTTGTGCAGGGAGGTGCCCATTCCTGAACAAAAATGATCCTACCTGCAATGCAGGCACCCTTGCACCACGGCGCAAGGGTGCCTGTGTTAGCGCTAGGTAGCACATTGTGCGCCAGAAAAGGGAAAGGACAGGAATGCGCAATCTAATGTTAAAGATGGCCCATTCCTGCCCTTTCATGCAGCGCAGCAATGTAGATTGCTGCGTTGCTCTGCAAGAAAGCTTGATAAATGTGCCCCAAGCATTTCTCAGGCCATCACTGTTTTACGGCCTTGTGGCCAGGCCTGTATTAACGTTTCTTTCTTCTCAGCGTAACTGCACTCTTGGTTTCAGGAGCCATTAATCACCTATTAGGAAAAAGGAGTAGCTGACAAAAAACTTAAGTTGCTCTCCAGAAATCAAATATTCATTAGCAGTAATGGTTTCTCATCTAATTAGAGTTCAATGATTGTTTGCAACTCATGTGTTAGCCTTGTTCATAAAACATATACCAGCTTTTTGTTCTGTCAGGCTGAGAGAATAGATGTTCGTTCCCCTATTTGTTCACACATGTGGCATACGAGCTCTCCAAGCCTGCATTAACTTCCTTTTTTGACGTAAATGACTGTAGTAATTTTCTTTAAGTGCCATCTCGTCAAATGTTCCAGTGCGAAGTTATCTAAATGAGGGGTGCCTTTCAAGTTGGTGCCCCGCAAACATGAACAAATGATTCCGACTGTTCCGTAGCAGTGTCATGTGCGGGGACAGCAGGGACTTGGATATACCAATAATAACGTAACGCACACACTGGTTTGTAGCTTGGGATTTGGACCACGAGCCCGTGTCCAGGTCCCCTTTATTCACTGTTCCTCCTCGGCCCCTCCCCTTCCTGGCCTCCACCACATAGTCCTACTGAGAGGGTGCTGGAGGTGGCGCACCCCTCAGATTACCGCAGGGTGGGACAGCCCACCAAACATAACATTCCTCCTTTATTTTAAACAAAGAAAAACATGACCAAAACATATGATTCCTCATGCTAATGTCAAAACAGATGCACGGGTTCTCCTTGATCTTGAGCAGCAAACGAGAGATAAGCATACCTGTTACATAGCGCGTTACTTAGCGCGTGTTATTTTCCGTGTCTCCCTGTGGTCTCGCGTGGGAGTGACACGAGCGGACTTTATCTCCGCTCGTGTCGGTCTCGCTCCTAGCATCTTTTAAAATGCTGGGTACAATGTTAAGGGGGGCTCGCGGGAGCGTCATTCGAATTAGTGGGGATTGGATATAGTGAAATGTTAACGGAGGTTGGGGGATTCGTTGATTGAACCTGTACGTGGACGCATGCTGAACAACTGGAATAAAGTACCGTTGAAGCATTTCTGGATCTCGCCTGGATTTCTTGATTCCCTCCCTCTGCTTTCCAACACTGGCGACGAGCGGGCGAAGCTACGCATCTTCACACATATTTTTGTTCATTTCCTGATTATTTCGCCGTGAATAGCTTTGCCACCATCTTATTGGCTGAAAGTTTCCGGGAGGTTGGAGTTTCTCTTTCGCTTGCTGCTTCACTATTGGTCGCAGTTCTCTCCTTGTTTTCATTGGAAGAAACCGTGTTCAGGTTTCCACCGTTTTCTTTTCTTCTCGTCAGCACTTTCGTCAAAGCTCAATTACATTGAGCAGCCTCACACGGAGCATTGTGGGTGAAATCGTGTGCTTCGGATTGCCTCACACAAGGGAGTGTGAGTGTTACTGCCTTCAGCGCTTTTACTACTTCAAGGTACTTTGCCATTTCAGTATAATTTCAGGGAACTTTACCTTCGTAAATTCGTGGAACATATTCTTGGACTACGGTGACTACTTTCCTTATTTTATTTTATTGTTTTTCTAATTTGTTTATATCCACAGAGCATTGTACTATAAATGTCGGGAATTGTGCCACCTCCCACTTTTCTAGCTGCCCCTGGGGAACCATCTATGAACTGGGACTTATGGGAACCTGTATTCTTAGCTTATGTGGATGTGTTAGAGGGGACGATTGCGAACCAGAGAGGAAATTAGCACTTTTGAAGCATTGTTTAGGAGGAATGGGACTTAAAGTGTTCAAGAATCTGCCCATTCTTATTAATCCTGGCAACCTTAATGTTTACCAATCTGCCGCTAAACAGTTGTCTTTAAGGTTTGGTAAGAAGACTAATACTGTCATGGAACGTTTCATATTTTATTCAAGGAAGCAAAAAGCTGATGAGTCTATAGAAGATTATGTTTCTGCTCTAAGATCCTTAGCAGTTACTTGTGACTTTGAGCACATTTCTTACGAACAGGTATTAAGAGATCAGATTCTCATGCGCACCAATAATAAGAAAGTTCAGGAAAGACTTTGGACATCCTCTGACATATCTTTATCTGCTGCTATTGACATTGCAAAGTCTATTGAACACTCAGAGAAATTTGTACATGAAATTAGAGCGGCAGAGAAAAATGATGTGTGTTTGGTACCTAAGGATCTTGAAAAGTCAAAGAAACAGTTTGCTTTCAAAAATGATATTGTTCAAAGAAATTACCAAGAAAGGTATAAAGGTTTCAAGCAAGATGGCAAGAAATTCACATGTTATAGATGTGGCAGTAATAGTCACCTAGGAAATGCTAAGTTTTGTCCAGCTATTGACAAAGAATGCATGAAATGCGGAAAAAAGGGCCATTTTAACCAAGTTTGTAGATCTTCTCATAGAAGAGTTAACTATATTTGTCACAGCGATACTTTTGGAGGTTCTAATGATTCTAATGACTTTGATCAAGAATATGTCAATACCGTATTGAATATCAGTGACACCAGTAAGCTAGCAAAATTTCCCTCATGGTTTGTCAAGATAGATGATAGATGTGTACATGTATTAGTAGATTCTTGTTCCTGGTATACCATAATTTCGTTAGATGTTGTCAACCAGAATTGGCCACAAAAAATTTTGTGTACCCCGGACATCAACCCTGGTGGGTATACTGGCCACAAAATTGACTTAGTAGGTTACTTTTGGGCTAATTTAGAATTTGATGGACGTGCTACATTTGGGAAGATTTATGTGGCAAACAAAGGACAATGTTTGTTGGGATGGCCACATCAAGAAGAGATGGGCATTAGGTTAGATCCCAGAGCCAATCCTCAAGTGTACGCTATAGGTACTTCTGTGTCCAACATTAGAAATACTGATTCAGATTACGTTCATGAGCTTAAAACTGCATTTCCTAATGTGTTCAGCGACAAGCTGGGTCAATACCAGGGTTTCAAACATCGCATCAGACTTATTGAGGGTTCTATTCCTGTCCGTCACAGGGTTAGGAATGTACCTTTATCTTATAGAGGAAAACTGAAAGACATGCTACATGATTTGTGCAAGAAAAACATAATTGAACCAATAGAATCTTCTCCTTGGGTTTCTCCGGTTGTTATTTCAATTAAACATTCTGGCGAATTGAGACTGTGTATTGACTTGCGCAGTCTCAATAGTGCTATTTGGGTGGATGCGCATCCCCTTCCCAACTTACATGAAATGGTTGCGACTTTAGCTGGGGCTAAAGTGTTTTCTTGCATAGATCTGGCCAGTGCGTATCACCAGGTGGAGCTGCACGAAGAATCAAAGAATTTAACGGCGTTCATCACTCCTGAAGGTTTGTTCAGGTTTTGTAGAATGCCTTTTGGCCTGGCTAGTGCAGCCTCCGTATTTCAAAGACTCATGAAAGAAACTCTAGAGGGCATAACAGGTGCAGTGGCCTTCCAAGATGATATCCTTGTTTTTGGCAAAGATATCACTGATCATGACAACATTCTCACGAAAGTCTTATCGGCTCTTTCATTAAAAGGCCTAACCTTACGTGTAGACAAATGCAGGTTTAGGAAAGATGAGGTTGAATATTTGGGACACAATATTAGTGGAAATGGCATCACACCTAAGCAAAACCACGTGAATAATATCATCAAAGCACCCATTCCAAGTTCCAAGGAGCAGCTTGTAGCTTTCCTTGGTTTAGTTGAGTTCTATGCAAAATTCATTCCCAATTATGCATCCAAGGTGGATATTTTCCGACCTCTGCTTAAAAAAAATGCAAACTTTAGTTGGTCTGAGGAAATGACACACGCATTTGAACATTTGAAGGAATTTATTATCAATGCTCCATGTTTGAAACCTTTCATTGTGGGCAAACAATGTGTGATTATGGTAGATACCAGCAGTAGTGGGCTAGGAGGTGTTTTGATGCAAAGGGATTGTGGTAAAGAGTGGATTGTTGCGTATGCATCCAGGGCACTCAAGGATGCAGAAAAAAATTACTCTGTAATAGAAAGGGAATTAGTGGCATGTGTTTGGGGTGCTGAACACTTTAGAATGTTTTTATGGGGCACTAAGTTTATTATCAAAACAGATCATAAGCCCCTCATCCATTTAATGGCACCTGGTGGTGGCCGGACCATGTCTGCAAGATTAGCTAGATTAGCTTCTAGATTACAAAATTTTCAGTGTCGATTGGAATTCGTGAGTGGCAAGAGCAATGTTCACGCGGATTGCATGTCAAGATTGCCTTTGCCATGTAATGAATCTGAAGCTGGGGACAGGGAGGATTGTGAAGTTGCATTTACTTTCAGTGATATCAATCTTGTGGAGGACACAGTTGCTATTCCAGAAGGAAAATGGATAGAAGAAATGAGTAAGGACAGTGAACTCAAAATTGTACTACATGCCATTGTACATGGCTGGCCTGAGGAAAGGAAAATTAGTGGTGACATCATGAGTTTTTTTAAGATTCGCGAAGAACTAGCTATTGAAAATGGCATCATTGTTAGAGGGGACAAATTTGTACCTCCATTCTCATTAAGAGATGAAATCATCAAATTAGCCCACGAGGGTCACACTGGCATTTCATGTACTAAAAGGCGTGTTAAGGAAAGTTTTTGGTGGCCCAGCATTGACAGTTGTGTTGAACGTTATGTTAGGTTGTGCAGTGAATGTGCCAGCAGCGACAAATCTGCCAGAGCTTTGTGCACATATCCTCACCCTGTTGAACTTCCTTTGGGTCCCTGGCGTAAGCTTGGCATAGACATTATTGGGCCTTTTTCTGTTTTACCCAGACAAGAAGCGTATGGAATTGTATTAATAGACTATTATTCCAAATGGCCTGAACTTAAAATGGTTAATGAGGTCACGTCTGAGAAGATCATTGAGTTCTTGGATGATGTTTTCTGTAGGGAAGGCATTCCTGAGGAAATAGTCACTGACAATGGCCCTCAATTTGTCAGTAAATGCATGATTCATTTTCTTGCTAAATGTGGTATAAATCATAGAAGGATTTCTGTGTTCCACCCAGAGGCTAATGGTCAAGTGGAGAGATTTAACCGGGTGGTGAAAAATACTATTCAATTATCTGTTAAAAGCAATCTAAATTAGAAACATGCTTTGAAAGCTATGTTGTTAGCTTACAGGACTTCCCCTAATGCTATTACTTCAGTTACTCCTTTTGAATTGTTAAGAGGACGTAAACCGGGATCAAAATTAGTACCTTGGTGGCTTAAGATGAGGAAGAGTAACAACAGTGATGATTTCATTTTGGATTTTGTCGACACAAAATGGAGGAGTATAAGCTTAAGATGAAACAAGATATGCAAAAGAAGAGAGGTAAAGTGAGTAGACACTGTGTAGAGGTTGGTGATATGGTTCGTATTAAGAAATTTAAGGCAGATGGAAAGGGTTGCAGTATTTGGTCTGATCCCATTCGGGTCATTCAAGTATTTGGTAATGCTGTGCGTGTTGATGGAGGAACTGTATGGAATCTCAATAGGGTTTCTCCTTTTAAAGGGAAGGCAGATTTTTCTGATGAGTCACCCACTAATGTTTTCCTTGATATCAAAGAAAGCGAATGCGGTCAAACTACTGACCCTGGCAAAACCAGTGATGTTAAAGTAGCTTCTAGAATAACGAGGTCAACACGTATGCCAGCAAAATTTCAAGATTATATTCTTACTTAAAAAAATAAATAAAAAAATATATATATAAAGGGGGAGGTGTGTTACATAGCGCGTTACTTAGCGCGTGTTATTTTCCGTGTCTCCCTGTGGTCTCGCGTGGGAGTGACACGAGCGGACTTTATCTCCGCTCGTGTCGGTCTCGCTCCTAGCATCTTTTAAAATGCTGGGTACAATGTTAAGGGGGGCTCGCGGAAGTGTCATTCGAATTAGTGGGGATTGGATATAGTGAAATGTTAACAGAGGTTGGGGGATTCGTTGCTTGAACCTGTACGTGGACGCATGCTGAACAACTGGAATAAAGTACCGTTGAAGCATTTCTGGATCTCGCCTGGATTTCTTGACTCCCTCCCTCTGCTTTCCAACAATACCAGAATAAAAAGGAGAGAGCGAGAGAGAGAGAGAGAGAGAGAGAAAGAGAGAGAGAGAGAGAGAGAGATAGATAGATAGATAGATAGATAGATAGATAGATAGACGGACAGAAAACATTTTATTCTTCCCTACTTTAGATCAACTCAAAGTCCTTCAGGCAGGAAGATGCTGCAGGACTTGGTCTGAGGTGGTACCTCCCACTCCCGCAACGACCACCACTCTCATGACCATCACCTCCTCTGCTCGCTCGTGAATGCGGACAGTCATCAGGGATACTCTGGAAAACTGGCTCCGCGGTAGGGCATGTAGCAGTCTCTGTACTTTCAGCAGATTACGCTACCCGTACAGCAGGTGGGGAAACTCCCTCCCAGGTGGACTCTTAAGACGTGTAGGCACCATCAGGCCCCATTCCCCTGTCCACCATTCCAGAGGATGTCCCCGCGTGTGGGCTTACAGGACTCTGGTACTTCTTGAAACAGGATACGTTTCTTGTGATGGTCTCGCCTGCTTTCTGGGATCATTGTTCCTTTCACAGCTTGGATTCGCCAGGGCTCTATCTAAAAATGGAGCATGAATTTTCCCAGTGGATTCCAATTATTCACCATGACCACATCACCAACAGCAAAAGATTTTATCTTCGCCCCCCCCGGATTCTGGACATGTGATCATTTTTGGACTGATGTTGCTTCAGCTTTACTGCAACATGTTCCTGTCGGTTCGACAGCTGGTCCACTTGGGGGATGACATGACCCACCGCTCTATTGATGCATAGTGACCCCGGGATGATATTCCCTCAGAAAGGTGTACAGTGCACACTCCATGTTCTGGCCATGAGCCAATGCAATCCACAGAACTTTGTTTAACGTGCGCATGGCTTGGGGCCAGCGCGGGGTGATCTTATGATGCTGACACCCTGAGACTGCAAGTACTCTGAGAATTGGTGACTGGAGAAGGGAGGACCATTGTCAGTGCGCAATTCCTTTAGAAGTCCATGAGTGGCCATTGTTTTCTCCAGACGCAGTATGGTGTTTCTCGCCGTTGTTGATTACAGGATCTCAACCTCCGGATACTTTGAGAAGTCATCAATGACAACCAACATGTGCCTCCCATCCAGGAGACTTCCAAAATCTGCACTTGCTCTGTGCCAGGGGCGGGGTGGTATTTCTTCTGTAATGATTGGAGCTGGTGGTTCAGCTGTGCCAGTCGCTTGACATAAAGGGCAGTGGCGAGCTTTCTGCCCCACAACATTATCAAGATTGGTAAACCACACTTTGCAGTGCAGCCGAGACTTGGTCTTAACAATCCCTTGATGGGCTATGCATGCCAGATCAACCACCCGTTGCTGTAGCGTCCTGGGGATCACTAGACGGGACCCCCTCATGAGGCAACCTTCCGGAGACACAGCTACTTCTAAACGAATGTTGTGCAATGCGTTCAGGGCTGCACGTGCTTCTTTGGTCCTCTAGGACATTTTATCAGGCTGCAGGTGCCACTTCCCCGAGGTTACTGCAGAGATGGCTAGCTGAAAACACTCATCCTCCATCGTGGCTTTCAGGATCTCCTCCGAAGAGATGGGCCGCGGACGTGATCGCTCCACCACCAATTTGACGTACTCCTCTACCTCGTCTGCAGCAGATTCTTCCTCTTCTGTGGCTGGTCTGGCATGTCTGGATAGGAAGTTGGCGGGGTTTTGCGCCTCTGGACGATAGACTACCTGGAATTGATATTCCTGTAACTGTAGGGTCCACTTCTCAATCCTTGGTGGGGGTTTCGCGGAGTGTCCAATGAATAGTGGAATTAAAGGCTTGTGATCCGTGTGGACTACAGACGGCTGGCCACAAAGGTATAGATGGAAATGGTGACAACCCCAATGGACTGCTATGGCTTCCTTTTCAATGTGTGAGTATTGTTGCTCGGTATCTGTCAAGGCACGGCTCGCATAGGCTACAGGTGCTCACTCACAGTCCTTTTGCCTCTGCGACAGCACTGCCCCAAGGCCAATGGGACTCACATCCACTGACTGTTCGGAGTCTCGGGTTGGATCAAAATACACCAGGGTGGTGTCAGCAGATAATGCTCGCTTGGTGTCTTAAAAAGCTTTCTCTTCAGCGGGCCCCCACTCCCAGTTGGCGTTGGCTTTCGTTAGTTCTCTCAGAGAGGCAGTGAGGTCTGTCAGATTTCGAATGAACCGTCCACAGTATGTAACCATACCTAGGAAGCTCCTCACGCCTGTTACTGCAGTGGGAGCCGGCACCATCTAGTATCGTTGACTTTGGCCAGATCAGGTGAAACTCCGTGCTGAGAGAAAAGGTATCCGAAGAAAGCTATCTTCTTCTTTAGGAACGCACATTTCTCTCGATGGAGAGTAAGGCCACTGTCTCATAAGCGCTGAAATGTATCTCTCAGGCAGTCCATGTGTTCTTCCAAAGTGGGGGCATGCACGAGAATGTCATCGCTGACGTTAAGGACCCCTTTTAGGCCAGCTAGTGCCCCTCGGGTGGGGTCTTGGAAGACCTCGGCGGCACTGGATACTCCAAAGCTGAGGCGTTTATATCTTTGGAGGCCTACTTGCGTCGAGAAGGTTGTTATAGCCCTTGATTCTGGATCCAGTAGTAGCTGGTGGTATCAGGCTCGCAGATCCATCTTGGAAAACCATTGAGAGCCACTCACCTTGGCCACAATGTCATCTACTGTGGGAGTCAGATGACGCTCTCTTTTGATAGCATGATTAGGTAGCCTCATATCCACTCATATTTTCACCTCACCTGGTTGTTTGGGCTTCTGCGGTACAACAATGGTAGACACCCAAGGAGTCGGACCATCGACCTGTTCGATGAAGTCAGCCTGCTCCAGTTTCCTCAGTTCTTTCTTCACCTTCGGCCTCAGATGAAAAGCCACTCTTCGGTGCTTGCGGGCAACAGGTTGAATGGAGCGATCAATGTGAAGATCGACCATATGGTCTTTGAGGCATCCTAAGCCTTCAAAAAGAGGTTTAAATTCTGCCACCAGGGACTCCACGCTCTCCTGATGAATGGCGAATAACACCAGTTCTAGGTACTCGGCAGTTCGGCAGCTTAGCAGCATCCCTGACCCCTCCTGGGTGATGTATACGTTGGCTCGAGTGGAGAGAGAATTTTGGGTGATACTGGTTGTAAATACTCCAGCCAATGGAAGAGGAAAAGTGGATCCATATGTGAACAGCTGTGCTGATGTGTGTCGGAGAGCCGGTTGCATGGGGAGGTTCTGCAGCATCGATTGTGCCATGATATTTATGGACACCCCGGTGTCGATCAGCGCCTGAACCGGGTGTCCTGCAACCAGCACACTCTGCATTTTGGGATCCGTCTCCTTGGACATCCGTTGCATGGCATGAATGACGTGGACGGCTCCCTCTACATCATCGTCATCCATGTCCTTTTCATCTTCCATGGTTTAGGAGGTGTTCATGGTGTTGACCTGTTTGTTCCGCTGTCCCCTTTGTGTGGCAGAGCGACACACCTTTGTGAAATGGTTAAGTTTGTTGCATGCAGAACATCTCTTGCCTTGGGCAGGGCACGGGCCTTGGTGGGGGAAGGGCCCCCCACATACATAGCATGTTCTGATAGTGGGTTGTGACTTGCTGTGCATCGTCTTCTTGTCAGAATTTCCAAGTGCTATGGCGTTGACCGGCTCCGTCTTCACCTGGCATTGTAACACTGCTTCCATGTGCGCAGTTAGCACTTTCGACAGTTCTTTGGACCGCCCCATTGTCAGCATGCCTGTCATCAACATCCCCGGGACTTGGAGTATGCATTCTCTCAGCTTGGCAGAAGCACACCCTTGAATGAATTGTGCCCTTATCCCGTCATTGGCGTCCGGTAGTGTACATGTGCTTGCTAGCTCTTTGAGACGGGCGTAGAAACTGTCCACGGACTCTTCGGGGAGCTGTCTCGCCTGCCGCAGTAGGAAGCGTTCGTAGTCAGGGTTGGTTAGAGGTTCAAAGTGTGCAGTCAGGGCTGCTTTTAGCGTGGCGTACGTGTATGGCGGTCCAGCTTCCACTACGTACTTTCCTAGCTTGTGTAGTGCTGCATCTCCCAGATGTAAAAGCATAGGGTGTTGCCGTTCGGCCTTCAGGCCCACAACTGCAAAGTACGTCTCAAGACGCTCCAGCTAGTCTTTCCATTTGGCCGCCTGTGCAGATGGTGGGCCATCAAGCAGAAAAGGTTCAACGGGTGGCACAGTAGACATGATGAATGTGTAGGCACACTCCACAGAGGATGATGAGCCCCAGTTGACCCTTGGCAGATGGGCGTGACTGTGCAACTGGTGATGCAGCTGTAGGACCTCGAATGTTGAACGTGGAAAAAAATGTGCTTTTGGGCACCTGCGTCCGGTCTCTGGCAATGGAGAGAGAGAGAGAGAAGAGAAAAAAAAACCTTCGCACTTGACACCCTGAGCCAAAATGCCGGGGTAATTCAGTCTTCCCGCGATTGGCAGAGGTACAAGCCTTTACTGGCTCTCTGGAGTATGGGACCCAGTATGGGCCTGTATACTTCCTTGCTGTGGACTTCGTATCTGGTTTTATGTTTTTGATGATATTTTTGTTCTTTTATTTTCCTTATGTATTGAAAAGAAAGAATGCTCCGCTTGTGCCACTTTCCGGATCCAGGGGGGAAAGGAGGAGGGCTCCTGACCTGCCCAGATCCCCAGCCGTGATAACAGCAGGTGGCTGATGCTGTTCTGCGCTGCAGGCTGCTGGAGATGAGAGCAGCACGTTGCTGTGCGGGCTGCCACACTCAGCCGCGGAAGAGATGCACGCCACACTCACGAGTAGCCGACACGTTCCTGGGCCCCCAGGAGGCAACCACCGGGCACTGGGTTGCCATACTCAGCCGTCAGCGGGTCGGGCGACAGGCAGGCAAGGCTGACAGCAGTCTCACCTGCTCCGATTCAACGGAGTGCATTCCTCTGCCACCTCGTCCCAGTAGCAGCAGCGGTAGGCCTTAGACGGGAGATGGAGCGGAGGATCGAGGCCGCTGCAGGTATCAAAAAGGTGGGAGAGCCTGCGGGCACCAGGGCTCGACCACCCTCATCGCCAGTTGTTCAGTAGAAGTGTCGGGTGCGGGGACAGCAGGGACTTGGATAATGGGGCCCAGATATACCAATAATAATGTAACGCACACACTGGTTTGTTGCTTGGGATTTGGACCACAAGCCCGTGTCCAGGTCCCCTTTATTCACTTTTCCTCCTCCGCCCCTCCCCTTCCTGCCTTCCATCACATAGTCCTACTGAGAGGGTACTGGAGGTGGCGCACCCCTCAGATTACCGTAGGGTGGGACAGCCCACCAAACATAACACCGACCTATTCAGTGCAAACGCAATTCCACTTTCCATGACTTTGTTGAATTCCGGTACTCAAACGACCCGAAACCCTAACAAAAGCAGAACTGTGTCTGCAGCAGAGAGCAAATTAACTATGGTCAAAGAATTCACTAAAGTCAGGGTCTATAACCACAGAGGAAGATCACACAGTCGCTATGGAATTCAGAATGTGTGTCATGCGATCATACAAATTAACCATGATTTTGTATGCTTTTTCAAGGGGACCACAGCCATCTGTACCAGTGCAACATATCAGTTTATGACCTATCTGAACTGTGCTTAATATGGAAATATGATTTGCGTATGTGCGTAGTGAAGCAGGACAGTTTGCTTACACTCATTGTGAAAATATAGGGAGAGGCTTACATGTGCACCAAACCAGTGGTCAGATCAGACTTGCAGTAAAACACAAGGGCGCAGATTCTGCTTAGTTTCAGTCCACACTTGACACATTCCTCCTAAATGAACTCCAGTTTCTTAGCTGCATGGACCAGAGAAGTCTGTGAACCACATTATCCGTTCATCCCTTTATATTTAAAAGCATCTGTGGTTAGTGCCACCATCATCTCTAGATTCAATTATTCTGATGTATCCTTTCTAAGTCTGCCAGTCTGCTACACTGGTTAATTGCAAGTGGTTCAGAAAATGGCGGTGCCTCTTATCTACAATATATGGAAGTTTGACAGACTCTCAGAGGCCTGGCAAACACTGCACTGGATTCAAGGAGCTCAGCTTCTGTCATAAAGCTTCTCATTAGTGTGGTCCCAATTTACTTCAAAATCTATTGCTCATATTGTCTCTAAAACTATTTCTTACATCAAGTTATTTGCCATTGTTGCAGTGGCGGCTCGCAAGGAACAGGGGTGGCAGGGCAGGGGGAGTTTGAAAAAATAAACACTTACCTTTACACAGCCATCGTCTCTTGTCATTCCTTCTCTTTCTGTCAAGTCCGGAACCAGGAAGCACCCGGCCTCCCCTAAGTCAATCACAATGCTGCAATACAGTGTTGTGATTGGTTCCGCTAAGCCAATCACAATGCTGCAATGCAGCATTGTGATTGGTCTGAGCGCCGTAGTTCTGCACTCAGATGGGGACTGGGGGCCTGGGCATGTTCTCCACCAGGTTGTGTAATGCAGCCTGGTGGGGAACATGTTAAGTGCGCATGACACTTTGGCCGGGCCAAGATGGCCGGCCAAGCAGTCATGCATACTTTGAGAGTGTGCACTCACCACTCCTCCCAGGCTCCGACCCTAACCCAACCCCATTGCACAGAAAAATTAAATAATAATCACAATGTTATTATCATTTTATTTTTATTTTTTTTCTGCTCTCAGAGCAGTGGGGCGACGCTCCTACACCTTAGCGGAGGAGCTGCCCCTGTATTGTTGGATGTTCCTTACTTTAAAAAAAAAGACTGGAAAGACAGGTGTTATCTACAAGTGTTCCAACTCTTTGGAATTGGGAGAGAGAGGAGCAGTACATACCACAGACCACCTTGTTGTGTGAAAAAGGCTGCTTTATTGAAACAGGTGCACATCACAAACTTTACCTGGCAAACCACCTTACAAAACAAAATCTTACCAAACATCAAATGTAACTAACCAATGTCCCGCACTGCTTCGGTCCCACCCACAAGCCAACCCCACAGCTATCTCATTTAACTGTAGTGCATTTCAACATTTTAAACTTTACATTTCCCCTACAGCCTATGACTGCATGTATAAACCCCTAAGCAACAAAACATCCTAAAAGGAACGTTGAACTACCTGCCTACCCTCCCTTTGGACATGGTTCCCCAACTGTCAACACCAACCAAACTTCTGACAAGTCGCGCAAAACTTTTGAGATCTCCGCAAGCACCTGTTTCAAGCGACAGCAATACAATCTCAACCCCCCCTGCGCACCTATCTCAACAACAGAGCCTACAGAACCAAACACACAACAGAAAAGACAAAGGGCATTCGAGGAAAATCACCTACTTGCTCCCTGTCACCAGCCACCAGGTCACCTGAACCTAAAATGGTGACAGGGAGCCCAAAGTAAAACTATTTATACTTTGGGCTATCTTGGGCTGCAACCATAGCCCAACAGAAAATGCTAGCTCATGGGCTGCACCACCCTCCCAATCTGCCCGGAAGGCCAGACCTCCCGGTGGTCGGCTGTCCCCCAAATCCCCCTTCTCTCCCTCTTCAACTTTGCTTGATGGAAAACCACAACAATGTTCCGAAAAATGCTTAAGACTCGCTTTTCCTGTTGAGTGCTCTGCTACTGTTTATGTTGCCCTTGGGCAACAATATGCACTTTATATGTGTTTCATTCATTTACTTATTCATTTAATCAATCATTCATTCACTGGGACCCTCTTTAATGCGTTGTTACACTGAATTAGCCCAGAGGTTGGCCACAGTTTACCTTCTGGTAGTTAACATATTTTTCATATATGGAGTACTTTTTATTCATAGTTTTATGTTTTTCAGAGGGTAAAGATGGCATGTATGGTACATAAAGGCAAACTAGCACTCAATGAGGAGCCACATGCCTCGAAATGTAGAAATATTTAGCCTATGTGTCTACCAACCTTGTGTGGGCCTTACCAAGCACCCTCTAACAGGAGCATTGGTTCTCATGAAAAAGGTTGGCCCTTGGACTGAAAAGATGGCATTCTCATTCAGAAGTAGCGGAGAGTACCCATACGATACAGCTCAGATCAACACAGAATATTTCAGCTCATTCAAATTAGGTAATTTGCTAAATGCTGGACCCAAGCCCACAGGGTGACTTAAGCCTTGATGTTTGTTGGATGTATCCTACTTATGTGCCCAAAATCCTAAAATGGAATATGGCATTGTCATGAAAACACTCTCTACTGGAGGATTTCCATACACCAGAATGCACTCTGCATATCTCTCAGTTGACACAGGCTACTCCCAAGCTTTATCAGCCACAAAGCTAACTCCTCAAAACACAGTACTAAAACAATAAAGAAAAATGTATAAAAAAGGTTAAGATGGTGATGATCATACTTACTCCAGATACCAAGAATTGACCTCGGCGCATATTTTACAAGAAATAAACGCCACCAGAACGTCACTTTTTCTGATGTTTTGGTGGCGTTAACACCTTTGCCTTATTTACAAGGCGGCGTTAAGCCACTTAACGTGGCTTAACTCCGCCTTGTATATAATGTCCCTATTCACGCAGCACTTAGTGTGAAGAGGGCGTGCAATGGGTGTTGCAGTGGGCGTTCCACCGCAACACCCATTGCTTTTTGATGCTGCCCCATATTTACAAGGTATGGGGCAGCGTCAAAAATACCGCCAGGGAACACCTGGTCTTAAGCAGGCGATATAAGGAGAAAGTTTTATTTCTCTTCGTTTTTTGCTCTTTCCACGTGTGCTGAATTCTGCACAACACATAGAGCAAATTGCCTGTAAAGATTGTTTATGTGCAGAAGGTGTACCTTCCTGCACATAAACAATAGCCCCCGCAGTGCAGGCACCCTAGCAAAATGGCACTAGAGTACCTGTGCTGGCACTAGGCAGCTTTTGTTAGCGCCAGCGCTATGTGTAATGCAGGGGTGCATCGTATTCTTGTGAATACGGTGCATCCCACCATTTTGAAACTGTCAGAGCGTGGCGTTACCAATTTTGACATAACACCGCGCTCCACCAGTTTCTTGTAAATATGCCCCTTCATATCTTATTGTGCACCAAGGTTGGGATATCCACCTTTGGAAGGCAACTAAGTGTTTCTTTTTTAAATTCTTCTAAAGGTTTTCAGATTTCTGAATTCAAACAGTTTTTTGTGCAGGCTGTTATGGACATTCCATGCCTTGTGACCTTTTCAAAGTTAGACAGAGACGTCTCTATCATACAGAAATTTGCATTTTCTTTTACACTAAGGGAAAGGCCTCTACTCACTGCTTACTCATTTCTTTCAAATAAAGAAATTCCACTGCAGATATACTGAAGGTGCTAACCAACCTTAGATGATGTATGACACCCTAAATTCTAAGTTGCGTCCCTTTTTGAACCTTTAGTTGACATTTTATCTCATTGGTCTTTCCTCACTCTAGAGGCTGATAAAAATTCAGGATATTGGATCTATGGATCTGCCGCATTAAAGGACGTAAGGAGAAGAGCTTTCAAACGATCACTGAGACGATGGAGTACATACAGTCAATAGTTCCTTTCAATTGGAAGGGTGCCATGGCATTTAATATTAACCAAGTGCCCTTAGCAACTCTAAAGCTCATTCATTTTTGTATTCATGAACCCAGTACTAATGTTAATCGTTAGCCTTTCATGAAAGACCTATTGATCCAAACAAGCAAATTCCATTCAATGTGCATTTGCATACATACAAGGTGCTCTTTCGGTTAAGAGCCATGGAGTATCTTGATCCTAAAATACTTCTGATACTTAAAATTGCATGTCAGTAGAATTGGAAAATCGGATCCACATTGGAGAAAAGCCGAACTGCCCAAAGAAATGGGTGTGCAATATCAACAACCTCAGTGCCTATGAGAATAGTTGTCTGCAATGTCTAATATCCAGAAAACGTGGCGAGGGAGTTTGGCTTTTTGAGTATTCGAAAAGGAACAAACACCAATGAACTTCGCTTTTCTAACATTTTTCATTCAATGTGCCACCCACACTTTTGCCAACCATTCTAATTCTGATGGCATTTTCTCCTGTTTCAAACATTGTTGCAAATTCTGTCAAAACTGCAAAACGAAAGTGTGAACCACTTTGGGGAGACTTTCACATTGATTCCTAAATTCAGTTTCAGTACAATTACATTTAGTTTGATCATTAGTGGCAGTCACCCACCCACGCACTCATCAGCAGCAGAATTGACTATGGCAACACACTCTACACCGGCATCACCCAGAAACTCCTCAAGAAACTGCAGAACATTCAGAACACCTCCACCGGACTTATCCTCAACATCCCCCGCTGCAGCCACATCACCGGCCACCTGAGAAACCTTCACTGGCTCCCAGTCAGCAAAAGAGTCACCTTCAAGCTCTTCACACATGCCTACAAAGCCCTACATGACGCAGGACCTGCATACCTTAACCACCGCCTTGCATTCCACCCACCCACCAGAGACCTCCACTCCGCCCAACTGGCCCTGGCTACCGCCCCACGTATCCACACTACCACAGCCGGAGGAAGATCCTTCTACCTCACAGCAAAGACCTAGAACACCCTCCCTCTCTACCTCTAGCAATTAGTGTCACTGCTTCAATGCAGGAAGGACCTCGAGAACTGGCTCTTCGACTGAACCTAAGCACCTTCGACGGACCAGCAGTTGTCCCCCCCCCCCCAGCACCTTGAGACCCTTACGGGTGAGTAGTCACGCTCTACAAGCCACCTGATTGATTGATTGATTGATTGAGTGGCAACTCTTATGTACTGCACTCATGAAGTCCCTGTAACTGCTGTAACTCTAGGCTCTTCTGAAGCAGCTCTGGAAATGTACTTTTGACATCCACAGTCACCTGTACAGAGAGTTAACTAGGTGGAATCCTGTAGCTTTATTAGCTTGCCTGGTAAAACATGGATTGGCATCACGAGTTTGCCACTTACACCCCACCTCCTCTGGCAATTGCCCTACATTTGATCCTTCAAGGGGTAATCTAATGCCTCATGTTCGCCGAAGCTTTGAAAGTTGCTAGTCCTGTTTTCAAAATGCACAGTGGTTTATGCTTTGTGGATCATTATATAGAACTGTGTAAAGACTGGTGGTAAATAATAATAGAACGACATATAATGCAACACCTGCAGATGCCCAAAACATGAAGAAAATGAAATACAGACAACTAGTCAAAATCTTCAATGCACACATACTGGCAATCAGTTTAAAATAATTCACAAACAGAAGCACAACAGCACACAGCTACATCTAGTTGAGGAAAGACAGAGATGTCAAGCCAGTCTCTACATGGGGACCAAAGCACATCCTGAAGCCAAGGTGGGCAGAACCCCTAGACATAACATGAATGTTGAACCAATAAGGCCAAAAAGTATGTGTACTGCAGTAGAAAGAACTTTTATCATCAATTTGAACTTGATTGTCCTCTTAGAGAGGAGCTAGGGCTGGTTTGTACATGGTTTGCCCTTAGTGCACTCCCACAGTGACCCTAAATGATGGAATGAATGAAATTGAGAGGTATTTCTCGTGGTTAAGCTGCAGTGCTTCAAGTGTTTCCGTTTGTTGCATTTTGTTGTCACACTACATAAAGAATACAACTTTATTTTTATATGGAGAATCAAACCACGTTTCTGCTGTCTGGAACTGCAGTAAATTGACCTTGGAAAAAATGCCATGTTGGCCTTAGCAGCAGTAGAATGAAATCAAAGAAAAACAATTCTACATTTAACCTTGACCCCATGAGGTAAACTGTAGCTTAAATGAGTGGAGCTTAAATGAGTGCGATAAATAAGCGTGATGATGGCCTGAGTAACTGTCTTCATAACTTTCATGGACAGCAAAGGGAATATTTTTCACAAGGAGAGTAGTGCAAGGAAACAAGATACATACATTTTTGGTTTTGGAGGATTGAGGGATAGTGCACCGACATAAACAACCCCAAGTTCATTACATGCAATTACGTAGAAGGAGAGGCACTCACGGAAGTGAGCCACCAAGAATTAGACCATGGCGAAGAACTGTCATCAAAAATTGAGATTTCCTGTTTTGTTCAGCTTAAGACGACTTGAGCGAAGGCAATAAGTTCTCAAAATGTATTTTTGCCAGACCCTGACAGGAAATCATACAGAGAGCACATCACATAATTTCTTGAAGGGAGGCATGGCAACACTAGATCCTATAGGATGAGAGATTTCCTTTACAATTTTTAGGTTTCATTTTAGGGAGTGGAAGCTCTCCTGATTATCTCTTAGAAATACAGTGCATGAGCCTTCCTAATGGCTGCTTTGTAGATTTGTCTGGCCAATATGTGAAGTTCCGTAGTGATTCACAGAAGAAAGAGCTCCACTTGCATTTGTAGATTGAGTGAGGATAGCATCAGAGGTTTTTTGGAGCTTTATAGGAACAATGATTTGTTGACTAGCTTACTTATCCAGTTGGAGAAAGAATGGGCAGTTACTAGCCCATCTGAGGAGATGACAAATAAGTCATTTGGGTAATATTTAATAATGTTCGACTGATGCTGAATTTAGAAAAAACAGGATACAAAGGGTGAATTCGGGCCTTATAAAGTAAGACAAAGAAACAAAAAGGTAATATGACATGGTCAGTTCAAAGAATGGAAACAC
>CAWUFW010025509.1:0-43970 GCA_963921515.1 Calotriton arnoldi
CCACTGAATAGACTATAAGTCATAAATTTGTGAGATGAAAAGAAAGATCAATGTTTTAGAGATTTTGTCATTTGCTCCATTTCAGAAAGCTTTGACTAGTCCAAAGACGAAATTCCAGATATCAAGTTGCCCATGAGCAGCTCCTTCAGTTTGGTTTTCTTTACTTTCTGAGACTTGTAGTTTTGAATTTATAAAGGTAAAAACAAAACTGAAAGTTTCAGGAATTTATAAAATCTAGACTAGATATGCATCAATTTGTGTCAATAAAGCAGAGAGGAAGGTGACAGAGACGGCACATGTACCCATAAAAATAATTATTTATATTGCATACAATTTAAATGAAAACAACGTTTTGAAAACATCTCTTACATTTCAAATTAGAATTTTGCAAACATGTGTATTTCTTGGTTAACACGCTCGCCTTCTCTATCTTCTGCTGTGATGAAGCCAAGAGAAAGGCTGATAAGCTAAGGCGTCAGTTGAGGGTCTTCTCAGAAGCTGATTTGTCACTCTTTCCATTCTGCTATGCTGCTTGAACCCGAGCTGAAGCACAGCAAGAGAGTCTTCTTAAACAACTTTAAAACAGTTTACTTCTGTCCTGCAGTGATTTAACTGGAGAAGGTCAGAGAAAATGTGAGTGTACATCCTATTTATGATCTAATCTTCATGATAACCCTACTCCCGAAATCCAGAAGGTGTATTAATTTTAATAAACCAAAAGGATGCTGGGACAGACCAAGAAAACCAAGGACTGTCTGCGCAAACCTGAGACATCTGGTCATTCTTTGGCGACTTTATTTCAAATTCTTCCTTAATTGAAACAGATAACAGACAAGGTTGTCCATTGTATCCGTTAGTGCTTTAATGGGCAATCAATGCCCCTCTCTATTGCGTTAAGAAATAGTAAGAATGGTAGGAAATTGATTTAGCTTCAGGAGAAGGTAAACTAATGCTACATGCAAATTATATTGTGGCTGCACTGTTTGAATCCAAGAGAATCCATTAAACATGTGATAGATATTATGAATGATTTTTAAAAGTTTTCAGGTTTTAAATTCAATTGAAGTACAAGTGGAGTACAAAAAATGAAATTCAATATATGAAAAATCTAAAATATTGAGGAATTAAATTAACTAAAGGTTTAGATAGTGTTTTATCAGATAACAGTAATCCAATAAGAAAAAAAGTAATTTAGATTTTTGCAAAAACAATAAAATAAATGAATGTTTTATTTGAACAATACGTGAAAACTTCGGTATCTCTTAAAATTAATTATACTTAAGCTTGTTTTCCTTGATCCTAGAAAATATTCTTTGGAAAATAATTTTTAAAGGTATTTCTGAATTTATACTTAGTGCATGTTAGTGCTCGAGTATATAAAGCATCCCAGATATTGTTTGTACGATCATCTTTTGTCACAGCCCTTCACACACACAGATTTTCAGTAAATGTAATTTTCCAAAACAATGCATTTAAACTGCAATGTACAAAGTTGTAACTGCTGTGATGCGTGGTGTGCTTAGTGTAGGATCTAATGTGAGTGCAGCAAGGCGGAGTGAATAATGTGGGCTCAGTGTGACTGCTTTTGGGTGTAGCATTGATAGCAGAGATGTGATTAAACATACATAAAGTCTCATTGATGTTAGCAGAGTATAATAAACATGAGCTTAATTGTTGATTACAATAATCCACACCTTTGATAAATTATGCTTGGCTCGATTAGTCTCACTGACACTTTCTTTGCGACTTGCCTTTTTTAAATGTAATTGTTTTTTCTAAGAACACCACATTGATCAGCTTATACCTGGTTATAAAAAACAATTAAGGCTCCCTGTTTTCCGCTTTTACTGATTTATACAGATAAATCCAGACAGAAAACAATTTATTTTCCTTCCGGTATTTATTTTTAAATGTGGATTAAAATGGAAATTATGATTTTTTTTGAGTGATTATAAATGTTGTCAGTCTTGGCAGCCAGGCCAATAGCTGTCTGAAATGACAAATAAGGGAGCTAAAAAAGATAAATTTTAGGAATAAGGCTTAAACAGCTGATGTTTGTACATGTTTGATACTAAAATGTTTATGTATTCAGACAAGTCTATTGATTTATTATTTATGGGTGTTCATTTCATTGAAACCTGTCAGGCAATCAAGTAAAAGTGCACTTTTTTCAGTTTAATAAATGTAGAAATATACAAGTTTCAGCTTCATGTTTTCACAAAACCCAAAATAAATATGGATAATTACAGATAAAATTAGCTATAAATAAACATGGATGAATACAGACGTTCAAGAAAATAAATATAATAAAACCAGAATCCCTAAAAACAATGAAACTGTACCTCTTGTTTGAGAACGAAATCACTTTGAAGTACTTGATGCTTTGCAAGTACGTTGAGGATAAAAGGAAACTGGATACATAACGGAGGCGTAATCGAGTCATCTAAATTCTGTAAGAGAAAAGGAAGATACACTGTTGGAGAACATTCAGTTTAGCAATTAAAACACAAAATACACTCTTGAAAACAAAATTAAATATAAGCCCTGTGCATGAGGACCTTTGTGGGTTTTCCCTTTTCTTGCAGGGTGGTCCCACCAGGAAAAACAAGTGGAAGTCACCAGGCCCGAAATATGGCGGGGTGAACATCACTTTGACCTGAGGTACCTGTAGCAGATGGGCTGTCAGGTCAAAGTTTACACCGGCAGAGCCATTTGAGTCTCAAAGTCACTCCTTAAAGAAAGGAGCTATAGTGGCTTCAAAATGAGCTTCAAGAGGCTTGGGTACCCCACATTCCTTGCAAAGTCAGAGGCAATGAGTGTGACTCCTGCCAACTGTTCTCTGATTACCTGAGTGAGGCTCAATATGAGGACAAATAGTGGAAAAGCGTAATGCAGGTAAAACATCCAGCCTATTGCAAAGCCATCTTCTAGGGCTTGTCCTCAAGGATATTCAACCAAGTAGCAAGTCGCACTGTTCATTCAGAGTTGTGGTGAAGTCTCCCGGAGACCCAAGACACAAAAAATGGTTTTAGTACCAAATGGTGTGTCAGACCTGGCATCCTTGGTGTGGTTTCACCTGACTTTTTTGCCTTCTGACCTCCTGTTTTGCTGACTTCATTTTTGCTAGCTTTAGGGTTTTGGGCACTTTACCACTGCTGACCAGTGCTAAAGTGCATGTGCTCGTTCCCTAAAACATGGTATGTAGGAGAGTACCAATCAGGGCCCCAGCCTCTCTGTTCTCTCTAAACGACTTGGAGTGCATTCTAGGTGCACTAGTGATTGGATGCTGTGGTGCCTTATGAGTCCCTAGTATATGGTACCTTAGGTGCCAAGGGCATAGGTACCTCACAGGCCTACCAGGGGCTGAAGCATGTATTATGCCACCCCTGGGAAGCAGACTAAATCTGACACCACAGGCCTGCTACTGCAGCCTGGGTGAGGTGGTGCTAGCACCCCTCACTGAGATATAGGTTACATATATCTCTCCTGCACACACATTTGAACCTATCAGTCACCCCTAAGGCAGGCCCTATCAATCCTGAGGGCAGGGTGCTTGGCTTCTATGTGAGGGGGTGCCTCTGCATGAGCAGGGCCCCTCTGCAGCCCTCAGAGCCTATTCTCTGGTGCTGTTTGTGGATGCGGTTAAACCATATACTCTTAAGTGCATTATATCCTCGCGGTAAAATGCTAACTTTGGAATGGCTGCATCAAAACATGTCGTGTTTGGTGTCAAACATCTTGGAATACTACCCCCCGCCAATTCTGGCGGCGGGGTAGCATTCCACCCTTCTAGAGGGATAGACATGTACCCACTGTGGAAACACGTTAGAATCCTAAAGAGCCCTGACATCACAAAATGGATGCCACCAGCCGCAGACACGGGGCTGCCCTCCTGCTGATGACCAAAACTCGCAGTGGAGGAAGCCCAACAAAAGGTATCCTGTCACAGGGAGGTGTGACCACCTCCCAGACAGGGTTTAGTGTATTGGGGCTGGGTGGGTGCACTCTTAGAGTGCTTTGAAGGCCTGCACTGGGGGAGCAAAAGGCTCCTCTGTGCATATGCCAGTTCAAACCGGCTCAGGGGCTACCTGCCCCTGCTCTGGCGCGAAACTGGACAAAGGGAAGTGGGTGTAGCCACCCACTCCCCTGACCCTCCCATAGGTGGGGTCTTAGAGCTAGTCCCTCCCTTCCTTGTTAGTATAAGGTAGGGAGCCCTTGAACCTGAAGATTAGATATCCCTGGACGACACTCTGAAGAAGAATCCTGGCCCTTCGACGTTCCACTACCTTTGGAAGACAGAAGAATCTCCCTTGGAGTCAAGGAGTGACTCCCCTGCTTGGCAGGCACCAAAACCTACAAACGACGGTTGCAAACTATGCCGCTCCCGCCGGAGTCCGAAGTCCCTGCAGCCCAAGAAGTAGATTTCCTGACTTCTCCAAGGCCATCGTGAGTCCCCAGCGAAGCTGAGGCAAGTGGACCCCACGAGTGACTATCAACCGCGACCCCTGGGTACCGTGCACTATTGTCGGGTGCAACCCTCCACAACGTTCTACGAACTTGTGCATTGGACCACGTGTGGTCTCAGCCTCCAGCAGGAATCCCTCCAAAGATCAGAGGCCTACACCGTCCTGAGTGACCGTGGGCCCCTGTAGAGCGAATCCTCAAGAGGCGTCTTCGCGATCCCTTGCCAGCCGGCTTGGGGGTCCCCAGAAGACTTCTTCAAGAAACCAAAGGGCTCCCCTGGTTGCTCCAGGCCTGCCCTGACTTACCCTTGCTGGGTGAGTTCCCCAGACCTTGCTGGTCTGCGCCATCGACTTTTCTTCACTTCCACGAGACTTGCTGCTACCAAGGCTTGTTGGCTCCAATCGAGTTTCCGACACCACAGTAAGCTGCAGACATCGTGGGACACGCCGAATCCAGCTCCTGGTCATCGTCTACACCTCCTGGACCTCGTGGCTGAAGAGTCAAGGCAACCGTGATCGACCTGAATCCTGCGACGACGGTAGGCATCCATCTTCCTTGCCCCGGGTCACTGCCAAGTGACTTTGAACACTGTTCCCTCTGCTTTCAGGTCATCCTTCTTCCGAATCCAGGCTTGGATTCCACCGGACACTTCTACAGCAACCGCAAGCAGCAAGTCTTCTTTGTTCGCCATTGAAAACGACGCCGCGACCCGACACCAAAGGACACCTATGCACCCGGCTTCCCTGGGTGAGGTAACTCCAGCACTACAGTGCTCCTGTGGGTGTGGGCCCTAGAACTACTTACCCTGTAAGTGACTTGCTTGTAGGTCCAACCGAAGTATCCTAAAACTCTTTATTTCCAACCGCGACTTGCCCCATTGAAGTCAACGGCGATCCGCGCCTGTGTATCCACACTGCACGCGTCCCCCGTGGGTCCTTTACTTACCTGCCTTGGGTGGTTTCGTGAGGCCCCAGCACTTCTGAAGGCCCTAGGCCTTGTCTCCCTGCAAGTCGTTGTTTCTAAGTCTCTTACTTAGTATATGGTCTGGTACGCCCCTAGGGCCCCAGCCATATTGAGCTTAATTTATTGAGAACTGTTGATTTGTGCATATGTTCCTGACTTCTAATCTCATAAAGAGATTAGTAGAGAGTTGTTTATTAATAAATATATATATATTTGATATATATACCTGTGTGGTGTCTTTTCATTTGGTGATTCAAGAGATTATGTGGTAAAACAAGCTGCTTTACATTCCTTCAAGACTTAGCCTGAAGGCTGCTCTCCACAGCCACCACTAGGATAGCTTTCTATAAAGGTTGTCTTAAACCTATCTACCATAAGAGTCGATTTGGACTGGTGCAAGGTGTCCACTTTAATTAGTGAACAGCATATACCAGGCCAACTTCTCACATGGTAACATTGGCTTATCCACAATGGGCATATGTAATTTACTTATAAGTCCCTAGTAAAGTGCACTGCATGTGCCCAGGGCCTGTAAATTGAATGCTACTAGTGGGCCTGCAACACTGATTGTGCCACCCACTCAAGGAGCCTTTTAAACATGTCTTAGGCCTGGCATTGCAAAGTCTGTGTGTGCAGTTTTTAACTGCCATGTTGACCTGCCAGGTTAACCCTCTTGCCAGGTCCAAACCTTCCTTTTTAAAACATATAAGTCACCCCCAAGGTAGGCCCTGGACAACCCCAAGGGCAGGGTGCAGTGTATTTAACAAGTTGGACAGGTACTTTTACATTTTACATGTCCTGATAGTGAAAAACTCTAAAATTTGTTTTTCACTTCCACAAGGCCTATCTCTCCCATAGGTTAACACTGGAATTACCTTATGACACTTTATAAGTGTAATTTCCAATTGAGAACACATAGACATTTCAAGATTAGCGTCTCAGGACTCACCATTTAAAATCACAACTTATGGTAAAGCTGGATTTTAAGTTGCAAGTCTGAAAATATCACTTTTAGAAAGTTGTCATTTTCTTACTTTAACCATTCTGTGCTTCTGCCTGTCTCTGAATACATGTATGGGGTGGGTGACAGCTGGGCTTTGTGCATTCCTTCTAGACAGCCACACACATAGGGAGCTTAGGTGTGGCTGATGGGCCATCCACATCCAGATCGGCCATTAACATCCTGATAAGTCATCGTGGGCAGGATGGGAGGGATGAGCTGACATTTGCCCCTGAATGGGCTGTGCCTGTCCCCACATAAAGAGCTGTATACCCCCCTGTAATGAGTCTGAAGACAGGACAGAATGGGCAGGGACTTTGTGCACTTCAAAGGCCTCTCTTTGAATTCTCCCCCACTTCAAAGGCACAACTGGGTATAAGTACTGTACCTCAGACACCACCACTTCAGTACACTTCTGGACCAGAGGACATTCTGCCAGGAAGAATAATTGCTGTGCTGCTAAAAGGACTGTCCCTCTGCTGGACTTTGCAGGACTCCTGTTTTGCTGGGCCTGCTCTGCTGCCTGCTGCCCTCCTTGCCTGGGAGTGAGAAGGACTGGACCTGCATCCCTTTATCCCCAGAACCAAAGTGACTCCAAGGGCTTGCTGGCTTGCCTTCTGTTCTGAAGTCTCAGGTAGGCAAGTTAAGGTAAGTTTTCTAATATTTCTAGTTATTTAAAACCGTAATAATATAGCAAAATCATATGAAAACAGTTAAAACAAAGCAAAGTCAGATGATGTCTCAGTTAGTCCGGTCATGCATACAACTATCAATTTTATTACATCATAAAAATCCTTATACTTTATATCTTTAAAATCAATTTTAAAAATATTAATACATAAAATGGACTGCCAATAACAAGGGACTTGTTAGGAGGAAGTGGTGAGGGGGGATCCCGTCAAATCGTAGGGGGACAGAGGCCAGTGAGCAATGTGCAGACCGCAATTAGATTGAGTTTAATAAAGTGCATATTGCAATGTCATGTGGCCCATTGGCTTTTAGTTCACTTTGGCCCTAGCTGTCCTTGAGCAGTCAGTTCATAAGCCAGTTGGTAACGTGTGCAAAGCAGTTTCATTTAGCTTCACGAGCCCGGGTGTTTCCTATTCGATTCACAGGATTCTTTTATGGTAGACACGGGCCAGCTGTACCTAAACCCTGCTGATCTAGGCCGGCTCCAGCCAGGGAGCTGCATGCCGCTAGTGGGGGTACATAATAGGATTGCCTTAAGCAGCGCTGTTTCAAATTAATGTAAAGCAGATAGACCACTTTTATCAGCCAGCGGACTACGAGTTCAATTACTTAAGTGGTGTTTTTTATGGACTGTCTGTATTTATCACTTTGATCATGTTCTCATACTATATGTTATTTCGTATTTTCTTTTATTTTCTTCATAAATGTTTTTTTACAGTTTTTATGACACCAGTTGTCGAAATAAAGCATATAAAATACAATACCAATACCAATTACTTAAGTGCTTTCCTGAGGATTTTCACACATCTGGCTGAAAGCTTGGCTTCAGCTCTACTCAGACATGCAGTAATGGCCTTATTACATTGTGTTATGCTCAAGTGTCAAATTATCTGAGTCAACCAGTAGCACCTTAAACTTTTTAAACAGGGGCAAATGCAGACCACATGCATCAATGATTCAATCCTAAAATTACACAATCTGCAGTTGTGTTCGGGAGAGCCTTTTAAATGCCCAAATTTGTATTCTTTTAGAGAAATTAGCCTGCATCTCACCATCATAAGCTCTTTTTTGAAGGCCAGTTTCATAGGGCTGGATAGATATATAGTGCTTTTCCCTGTCCTTGGTAAAAAGTCACACAAAGTTCAGCATGAGACTTTCGTGATAGATCTTGCCTGTCTTCGTCTCTAGATTTTATTTTTGTGATTTTGGTCTCGGGGACGTCAAACACTTCCAACAACCCTGCTACTGCCTCTGGACTCTGCCAAATGTGAGTCTTGTTCTGCCAAGTGGTGTCAATCCAGTCCTGGGCCCTTGGAAGTGGGTTTTCTGGATGTTTTCTACAAAATCCACACATCGCCGTTGTTGCGCCGGTGGGAACCGACTCATGTCCTTCAGCTCCGATACATCGTCGCTCAAGGACACAGCATCGCCGGCTGTGCGATGATGCATCAACTTCATCGTGAACGGTTCGGCGCCAACGCATCTCCAACTATGTAGATTGAAACCGATGTATTGCATGCATCCGAAGGGATCAACGCCAATGCAGCACCTCCCCTGCTCCACGCATCGGGTCTTCGACATCGACGCATTGTCCATCCAAAGGTACTTTTTGGCAGTCGCCAGTAGGTAGTTATAGTTAGGACCTCGTTTCTATTCAAAAAGTGTTTTTTCTTTTGCCAATATCTTTGGCGCCGGTTGACGAATCTTTGCAAAATTTTCAAAACTATTGGGGCGGACTGATCAGCTCCTGTGTTGAAAGTTTTGGGGTGATTCGTCAAGCGGGGGCCGAGAAAAAAGAGGGGTCCCAAAGTGCGTTTTCCCCATGTTAATTTCCATAGGAATTTTGAAACAGGTTACAGCCGGAACTGCTGAACAGAATTACACCAAATTTGGCAAAAAGGTAGGTCTTGGTCTAGAAAGCGTGCTTTTTTTTTAAATGGTGTAAATTCAGATTTTCACAGTCAGGGTGGGTAGAAAATCATGATTTTATTAAAGACACGGAGGCAGATATTATGCATGTTTCTTTATTTGCCAACTCACAGCAGCAACACATAATGTAAAAGAACTTAGAACATTAGATAAAACATTCCAATGTCCATATAATCCAGAGAGAGGCAGCCATCTTCCTTCTTTATGCTGCGAACACGATCCAAAATTCGAACCAAGACCATAAAACCCGATACCAAAAGCTCAAATCCAATGACCCAAAGAACCTTCTTCCTCCAACATTACTTCTTGTTCTCTCCTCCTGAAAGAATCAAAAACAATCATTAGAGGGTGGGAAAAAAGACAGGGAGGGATAATATCTGCCTCCGTGTCTTTAATATAATCATGATTTTCTACCCACCCTGACTGTGGAAAATCTGAATTTTATGGCAAGGCACGGAGGCCAATAATATGCATGTTCAAAGCCTTGCCATAATATTCGCTACTGGACAATCCACATGCTTAAAGTAACATTTCTTAAAAACAGAATCAGAAGACCAATCTGCCGCTGCTAAAATGGCTGATAAACCCCCACCCAGGATGTAAGCCTTAGAAGCCATCCCCCCTCTAGCGGAGTGAGCGCCAAATTGATTTAAATCAATCCCTGCTTTACTCATGACCTCCTTAATCCAACGAGCCAAGGTAGGAGTGGAGACTGCCTTGTGTGGAGGTCTGTAAGAAATTATCAATTGAAAATCAGCACCATGTCTTAGACATTCAGTCCTCCTCTCATACTCACGTATACATCTCACTACACAAAGTTTTCTACATTCATCAAAACTAGGGTAGAAAATTGTTTTTGACATAGTTTTGGTTCTTTTGGTGATATAGAAACAAACTCCTTCTGGAACAAACCTATGCCCAGTAATCTCTAAAGCCTTAACGTCCGAAACTCTCCTGAAAGAAATCAAACACAGTAACATAACCAATTTCAAAGAAAGATCTCTGAGGCTTAGAAACTTTTTTTCACTCCAACTCATCAACTCTCTCAAAACAACATCTACATCCCAAAGGGAAGAGTACCTTGCTCCCGGTGGAGCCTTAATTCTCACACTCCTCAATAGTCTCCTTATAACATCATGCTGACCGATAGGTACGCTATCTACTAAATCATGTCCTGCAGAAATAGCCGACCTTTCAATATTAACAGTACTATAAGACTTACCATCATGAAAAACCTCAGATAAGTACTTAACTACCTCAACTACAGGAGCTGATACTGGATCCAGACTCCTTGAAGCACACCAACGAAGCCATCTCCCCCAAGTCAGCCTGTAGGCCTTTGAGGTCCCTGGAGCCCATGACTCCTTAATGAACTTTACAGCCTCCGAAGATAAGCCTGACATTTGCCAGGCTCTCCGGAAATCAACCAAGCCATTAGCCTCAAATGACCTTGAAGAACCAACTCGTGAAAATCTCCTGAAGCGTTGGTTAACAAATCCGAAACACTCGGAAGAAGTACCGGGTCGGCAATCAACATCTCCATCACATCTGGGTACCAAACTTGAGACATCCAAAATGGGGATATTAAGACAATCTCTGCTCTTTCCTTTTTCACCTTCAAAAGAACCCTCTGAATCAGAGCAAATGGGGGAAATGCATAACAACGAGTCCTGTTCCAAACCTGCAGAAAAGCGTCCACCGCTTCTGCAGCTGGGTCCGGCCTCCAGCTGAAAAATCTCCGAACTTGAGTGTTCACTCTGTTCGCAAAAAGATCCAGCAAGAGAGGACCCCATCTCCTGTTCAAAGACAAGAAAATTTCCCTCTTTAGTCTCCAATCCCTGAAGTCCTTCAGTTGCCTTGAGTTCCAATCCGCAATTGAATTGTCTACCCCCGGCAAGTACTGAGCCAGAACCATAATGTTTCTGCTCAGACAAAAATGCCAAAATTCCCTTGCTAAGTCCGCTAACGTTTTTGAACGAGGACCCCCTAATTTGTTTACATACCTTACTGCCGAAATGTTGTCCATCCTTAAGAGAACACAACATTTTACCTGATCCCTTACAAAACTCTTTACCGCAAAAGAACCTGCCAACAGTTCCAGGTAATTGATATGCATCTTGCTCTCCAGACCTGTCCACTTTCCTCCAGTAGTCAATGAGCCACACCTGGCTCACCAACCCTGAAGGCTGGCATCTGATTCTATAATCATATCTGGACTCGGACCGAAGATTGCCCTTCCATTCCATGCCACGAGGTTTTCTAACCACCATGCCAGTTCCTCCTGCGCCTCAGCATTTACTTGAACTCTCTGAGAGTAACTCACCCCTTTGTTCAGATACAAAGTCCTTAGTCTTTGAAGCGCTCAATAGTGCAAGGGAGCCGGAAAAACCGCCTGGATGGAAGCCGAAAGGAGTCCAATAACCCTTGCTACCTGCCTCAAAACAACCCACTTGCTTGCTAGAATCTTTCTCACCTCACTGCGAATCTTCCTCACTTTCTCCATTGGTAATCTCAAGACACAATCCAATGTCCAAATCTGAAAACCCAGGAAAACAGTCTTTTGACTGGGTACTAAACTTGACTTCTTCCTGTTTACTATGAAGCCCAAATCCTCTATCACCCTGACAGCTAAGCTTGTATGTTCTTGTGCTTGTTCCTTGCTTTCCGACATTATGAGAATGTCGTCTAAATAAATGATCAACCTTATCCCCCTTGAACGTAACCAAGCCGCAATTGGACGCATCACCTTCGTGAAACACCACGGGGCAGATGTGAAACCGAAGGGGAGGCTTTTGAACCTCCACATGATCCCTTGCCATTGAAACTTCAAAAGGTCTCTTTGTTCTACACACACTGGAACAGTCAAATAAGCATCCTTCAGATCCAGGCGTGTCAACCAATCTCCCTTCCTCAAGATGTCTCTCAGCATATGAATACCTTCCATCTTGAAATGGTTGTATTCTACCCATTCGTTCAAATCCCTGAGATTTATCACTGGCCTCAAAGTGTTGTCCTTCTTCTCCACACAAAAAAGATTGCTTACAAAGCCAATGGGTGAATTGTCTGCTTTTTCTATTGCCCCTTTCTTCTCTAATTCTATTACAGGACCGGAGGCTTCGGATTATGCTTATCTTTCTATTTTATTGCCACTCACAGCAGCCAATTAAAACGTTTTTGTATGCAATAAAAACTACATTTCCCATGATGCTTTAACCATACATCACATCCTGTACGACCCTATAAGAGCCACCATGTCCATTAGCTGAGCCTCTTTCTTTGCTGCTCACGCAGGAAGTTAAGTGCATTGATCATTATTATTGAATATACTCGTGATTATCGTTTATATGTTACTAGGCACGCACCGCTATTTATTTAATTTAATGCGCTGCTCGCGCTTTGTTTTTTGATTGCTTTGCCTGTTCGCATAATTAATTTACATATTGTTTTCCCTGCGGCTCGGTCTCCTGAGGGGGGCTCGGTCTCCTGAGGGGGTCTCGCACTCCCGCGGGGATCGGGGAGCCGTATTCAGGTCTTAGCCCACTCGGGCTTACATGGCAAGACTCCCGCCGGGAGCCGGTGATCTCTGCTGTCCTCTGCAGCGTTTGTACTTGGTGAAAAGCATTTTTGAATTTCCCGCCTACTTCGGGAATGAAAATAAACATTGCGGCCTGCTCGGCCAACTTCCTTTAAGCTCCCGCTTGGGGTCCTGATACCGCGCGACCTGCGGCAGCGAACATTAGGTTATTTTTACCGCACTGAGGCTCCCCTCATTAACCAGACGTGCCCGGAGCCTGTTTTACCCCAGGTTTCGACGGGCGTACCCAATTGGGCTATTTTCCCAGTAGGATTTGGGCTACATATTTGTACATCGAATGCCATGCGCTTAATTGTTTTAACTATTGTCAATTATTGGCTTTCTCAATGCCTACTTAAGGTCACGCGCTCCCGCATGGATTGTTGTTGGCCCCCTCGGGCGAGATAATTGACTGTGTTGGGGTTTAGCAATGTGCACATTGTGTTGTTGTAGTACCTGCGCGATTTCGCGCTATGCGCTGCATGGCTCCACTGCCTTGTGGCTTGTGTGTGCGCGATAGCGCCAAGCAGTTTGGCCCGACCGGGCACAGAATCAGGACGCTCCCGTGGGAGCGGGGATAGCGCGCTGTCACTTACTCGCAGCATGCCTTTTGGATATGCGCGCGATAACATTACACAGATTTGGCCCAGCTGGGCACACAGTCAAGGCGCTCCCATGAGAGCGGAGGTACCGCGCTGTTGTCTGCAGCGTTCCTAACGAGTCACAGTGATGTTTGGTTAAAGTATCTGACTCTAATTCCACAGGTTCTGTGTTCACATCCTGGTGTTTCAGTATACTTTCTCTGGTAAATGTCAAACAAGTATTTCTGTAATTCTGCTTACTGCGCGACCTCGCGCTTACCCGCCACAGGCTTTCCCTAGTGGCCGAGTGCGGGATGGAGCCGATAACGCTCCGATATGCGTAGCCCAATTGGCCTATAGTGGACGTTTTGGGCTTCGCACATCGCACGCGTCCCCTGTTTGCTCCGAGGCTTATAATGCCTCATACATTACATGGAGCAGGTTTTTCCTTTTACGCCCACCCGGCTGCAACAATAGGCTGGCCCTTGGAGTGCGCACACGCTCCTGGTATTTAGATATGGCTCTTACGCCCTTGGGGCTGGAATAACTTAAGACTGCAGCTTTGCTGAGGAGCTTGGTACATTATTTTCACTTCTTGTGTGCATAGGGTTGGCTCCCCCTCTACTCCTCCGTTATTATGTGCTTTGCACTACAATATTACATACAGACACCCTTAAACATTGCATGGGTGTGATATAAGGAGGATGGGAATTTTTCTACAGGAGCTCAGGAAAAGTCTCCTAAAACAACTTTGTTGACACTCAGGATATCCCCGTCCTAGAGTCGGTCAACAGGGCCTCAGAAATGCCAGTCCCTAGCGCTGTGTAGCACGCCTTGATGGCCGCCCATCCTTATTATTATTATTAAGTGACGAAATCCTTTGGGCATGATTTTCTTCCTATTTCACTCAACCCGGCGGATATTGGTGCACCCGCGCGCGTTCGACGGGGCTCCGCCCTGAAGGGCGCAATGGTTTACAGTTAGAGTGCTGCGGCCGGATAGTCCAGTTACCAGGGCGGAGTCGCTTGACGTCGACGCCAACCTCCTTCTTTTCTTACTAATTGTGAATATCTCAGAAAGGGTTTACCCGGACCTAGCAGGGATGCCAAGACAACTCTCAGTCATAGCGGGGCCCTTAGCCAAATCCCTCGATGGCTCTAGTCGCAAAGGAGTCGGCCACACCTGTAGCTCCAGATCTGTTAGCGGACTGGACACAAAAAAGCGTTATGCATTTAGTGGAATGCCATCTGCGCCATCTCTTCCGAAAGACGCAAATCCTTTTCATGAGGATGGAGACCTTTGACGAAATGGCAACGGCAGAACCTGACCCTCAGCGAAGGGTTCCCCTTGGGAGCAGATTCGTTACAAGACGTGGGCATGTTTACCTTCTTGGTCACACCCTCTGGGATCATGAGGGTCTTTCATGATGCCGGTCCTTTACAGACCATTTAGGGATTCCTACTAGAGTTTAGCAATTCCCTTTTTCCACCATAGTCAATTACTTCATAACATACAAGCGTTCAGGAGGGCGTCCTGCTTTTCACCTTCTTCCTCCCCTCCGTGTTTTCCTGCTGTCCCGATGACGGGACAGGTGGTTGGAGTACTTGGTTTTTCCTTCGGGCTCCCCTCAGCTCCCTAGTGCTTCACCAGGTTAATGATATCGGTGATTGCTCCCTTCAGGGAACAGGGCATCCTCCACAGCGCGTTATCGCGATATATATTCATCTCAGCACAGACATAGGCCTTAGCCTCATAATTTTCCTGATGTCATCTCCTCTTCAGATTCCAATTCCCTTCGGGGATACAATATGTAATGGCCTATTCCGGCTATAACTTCGGTATCCTTGTGTCTCTTGGGTTAGGACTTTCCAGGATTATCTTGTTCTCTTGTTCGCCTCTTACGGTGGATTTCTCCTTTGATTATGACCTCCCACACAGCTCAACTAGGTCTTACACGCTCCAAATTAAGAGATCTCCAGAAGGAGCTCATACCGGTGTTATCCATGCAGACAGTTCCCTTTGGGCGCTTGCCAGAGTAATGGAGCTCTTTGAATGATCTTTCAAACAATCTCCCCCCCCCTCCATTAATTTCGGGACCCTTTCCCGCACAGGTCTCTAGACGCATCCCATTCAACATGCGCAATGTCCTGGCAGTGAGAGCTATCAGCAAGTTAGAAGGTACGTGGTCATCTTCCTAGTGGAGATAGTGCATGCCTGGGTCGTCAGATTTAGGGCATTGTAGACTACATTCCATAACAATAGAACACTGAGGTGCACTGGTATCTCCCAGAGTCAGCGTTTGGCAGCTTCCACCAAAAGAAATTCAGTGGTTGTAAGTTTTTTAGGGTCCTTGCCCGACAGACCTTTTTAGCGGTAGGACTGATTCGGCAGTTGCAGATGTTTTCAGCTGGTAACCGGATCCATTAGAAATACACGCCCTGTCCCACGACTGTCGGTGGGACTGAACAATGCTTCCCTCCATTCATTCCAATTTCGGGAGAGGGGACGCAAATATCACGTCAATTAGCGGAGGTGATCTTAGCAACTATCTTATAGAAGTTTCCATCTTGGTTTCCGGTACTCCTTGTGACGGGCTGCGGCCTGCTCAGCGTGTTCCGTGATCCTCCACGATACTCCAGGGCCCTCATGCAGAAGCGTCCGATGGTAAGTCGGGGCAGTTGTCCATTTATGGCATAAAAGTTTTCCGGCAACAACGGGAACTTGCCGGGTTTGGGACACGCTGCAAGCGTTCATTTAACGAACCTGGGTCCTTCCACTCAACACGATACTCTTCAGCCTGGAAAGGCTGGTTTCGTTGGTAAGTACACGACGCGTGGTTTCGGTGGGGCTGACTTTCCCACATTGTGAATGTTTTGTCGGATATAATGTCATAGGAATTAGCGTATTGTTCGGTTTGTAACTGCCGTCCGGCCGTTTCTGCAGGTCATTTTCAGATAGAGGGCAGTCCGGTGGGCTTGCGCCGGTAGTCTCTCAGCTATTTGAAGGTTTTAGGGTAGCGTAATCTCCCAACCAAGATATTCCTCTCTGTGGGATGTTCCTCTAGTGTCTTTTCCTTATTTGATACATGGCCAACTAATATTATGTTGACAAGGAATCAATTATCGTTCAAGCTGTGTTACTAGGCCTATCCGCCTGTCGGCGTTCCTACGACGTGAAAGCCCTGGACTTTACAGGTACAGTATCTACTCCGGAAAGGGTTTCATTTAATATTAATGTCAGGACTACAGCTTGTCAAGTACTGTTACATATTAAGCTTTCCAGCTAATGCAATTTATGTGTGGTTCAATGCCTTAAGGCTTACGAGGGATGTACTCGGCGTTTACGACTTGATGCTTGACATAATTGTTGATTACATTAAAAAAAAAAACGTTTTAAACATGTGTCTGCGGCTTTATAGCCAGGTGGTTGAAGTCAGTTATGCCAGAAGCCGGTATTCATACCCAAATGTTTGGGGCACCGCCTGTTCGGGTGCCATGGCATCTCAATATTTTATGATGATTCTGCTGTTCAAGACATTTCGTGCTCTACTGATTGATTTCTCAGTTTCTATTTAAACAGTTTATTATAAACCAGTTGGTGATATGACTGTAGTTGTGTTTGATAAGCGTTAAACTAGCATAATCCGAAGCCTCCGGTCCTGTAATAGAATAAAAAATTAGCTAGCATTCGCGCCAAGAATTTTCAATTCTATTAAGGACACGGAGGCGAGGATTATCCCACCCGGTTATATTACAATGTTTGTAATGTTGGCCCACCCGTATTTATATTTGATATTCTGTGTTAGCAGAAATTACGGGTTCTCTTATGTTCCTTGTTTTCAGGTTCTACAGACGATGGCATGAACATACTTTTGGTTCACAACATATCTACGTTCCAGTGGTTCTGGTTTCTCCACGTTCGAGGCTGATTGATTGGATTTGGGTTAATATTCATGGACTAAACTGTTCGAGCAAAGAAAGAGGCTCAGCTAATGGACATGGTGGCTCTTATAGGGTCGTACAGGATGTGATGTATGGTTAAAGCATCATGGGAAATGTAGTTTTTATTGCATACAAAAACGTTTTAATTGGCTGCTGTGAGTGGCAATAAAATAGAAAGAGAAGCATAATCCTCGCCTCCGTGTCCTTAATAGAATTGAAAATTCTTGGCGCGAATGCTAGCTAATTTTTTATTCTAGTACCTCTTGACTTACCAATTCCTCTTGTTCTTTCCTGAATCTTAAAAGAGGAGCTCTTTTTACCTGAACTGGATCCGCAACAAAGTCTATCCTGTATCCAGAAACAGTCCCCAAGGATCTGAGGTGATTTCCATCCATCTGTCTAAAAATAGAGCGAGTCTGCCACCCACCTTTACCTGAATAGACGAAGGGTCTTTTCCCAAACATGCCTTGGAACCTTGTTCTTGTCTCGCCTCTATAACGACCTCTTCCACCTCTTTGTCTCTGCGGGTAAAATCCTGGGGAGTAGTACCCTGACTGAAAACCTCCAGACCTGAAAGTACCTCTTGTGAGCGACCCTTGACCCTGTTTTCAGGTATGCCGCTCCCCACGCCGCACAGCACCACCTGTGTTTCCGTGCCTTCCAGCCCGCTTCTGCCGCTGCTGTAAGTTCGCTGCTTCTCCTTTCTTCAGCCTTGTAATTTGGGATTGTATTTTGTGCTTGCCCCTGTAACTTGTCTAGTTGTAATTCTGTTTTAGTTGTTTTTTGCCTTCCGTTTTCCGCACTGTTATTGCTGTACCCCGTTTTGCCTCTGTCCCCTCCGCCCGCTCGTGTTCCCGCCGCTGCCTCCCCTGCGGCCCCGCCCCCCTGACCGCCCATTCACCGCCCTGCTGCTCCTCCCTCCCACCACCCCTTATATGCGGCCGCTGCATGGTGAGGAGAGCGACCCTTGACCCTGTGTTCAGGTAGGCCGCTCCCCACGCCGCACAGCACCACCTGTGTGTCCGTGCCTTCCAGCCCGCTGCTGCCGCTGCTGACAGTTCGCTGCCTCTCCTTTCTTCAGCCTTGTAATTTGTGCTTGTATTTTGTGCTTGCCCCTGTAACTTTCCTAGTTGTAATTCTGTTTTAGTTGTTTTTTGCCTTCCGTTTTCTGCATTGTTATTGCTGTCGCCCGTTTTGCCTCTGTACCCCCCGCCCGCTCGTGTTCCCGCCGCTGCATCCCCTGCGGCCCCGCCCCCCTGACCGCCCATTCACCGCCCTGCTGCTCCTCCCTCCCACCACCCCTTATATGCGGCCGCTGCGTGGTGAGGAGAGCGACCCTTGACCCTGTGTTCAGGTAGGCCGCTCCCCACGCCGCACAGCACCACCTGTGTGTCCGTGCCTTCCAGCCCGCTGCTGCCGCTGCTGACAGTTCGCTGCCCCTCCTTTCTTCAGCCTTGTAATTTGTGCTTGTATTTTGTGCTTGCCCCTGTAACTTGCCTAGTTGTAATTCTGTTTTAGTTGTTTTTTGCCTTCCGTTTTCTGCATTGTTATTGCTGTCGCCCGTTTTGCCTCTGTACCCCCCGCCCGCTCGTGTTCCTGCTGCTGCATCCCCTGCGGCCCGCCTCCCTGACCGCCCATTCGCCGCCCCGCTGCTCCTCCCTCCCACCACCCCTTAGGCAAGCCCGTCTGCGCCCGTCTGGGCCTGGACCGCGCCCAGCGCCAGAACCCCTGGCCCCCGCATACGCCACGATGCCCGTCACCGCTACGATGCCAGCACCCTCCACGCACTCAACACCGGACGATCCCACACCTGCTTCCTGGCCGCCGCAAAGCGCACCCAAGGACCCTTCTCCTGCCAGAACTGCAGCTTCACCAGCATCCGATCCGCCAATCCACCCACCGAGAAAGGTCACAACCACCTCAGATGCATCCTACTCAACACCCGCTCCGCCCGCAAGCATGCCATCGAACTATGGGACCTACTCGACTCCACCTCCCCAGACGTCGCCTTCCTGACGGAGACCTGGATGAACCCCTCCTCGGCACCCGACATCGCCATAGCCATCCCGGACGGCTACAAGATCACACGCAGGGACCGCACCAACGGAACAGGAGGAGGAATCGCCATCGTCCACAGGAACACCCTCAGAGTCTCGAAGAGCACCGACAACACCCTCAGCACCGCCGAACACCTGCACTTCCAGATCCACACCGATCCCAACACCACCCTCAGAGGAACCCTTGTCTACAGACCCCCCGGACCACGGCCACAGTTCAGCGACTCCATTGCAGACTTCGTCAGAACGCACGCCCTGGCATCCACAGACTACATCCTCCTCGGGGACCTGAACTTCCACCGCGAGAACAACAATGACACCAACTCCACCACCCTGATCGACAACCTCGCCACCCTCGGACTCAGATAGCTCATCACAACACCAACCCACGCTGCCGGCCACACGCTTGACCCCATCTTCTCCGCAAGCTCCCACGTATCCTTCAGCCACACCACTGAACTCCACTGGACCGACCATCGCTGCATCCACTTCCGGAAACCCACCACGCACCACCGCGCTCAACAGATCCCTCGCCGCTGCTGGAGCAAAGTCACCGAAGACCAGCTAAACACCACCCTTGCCCGAAGCCCACCCGTCGACCCCACCGACCCCGACTCCGCCGCTCGCAACCTCAGACAGTGGATCGACGACTGCGCCAACACTCTTGCCCCAATCAAGAAACCCTCCAACAAACACACCAACAAGAAAGCCAGCTGGTTCACCGCGGACCTCCAGGCCTCCAAGCAAACCTGCCGAAAACTAGAGAAGAAATGGCACTGCGAACAGACACCGGACAGCTACACAGCCCACAAGAACGCCATCCGCAGACACCATCACCTCATCAGATCCGCCAAAAGGGCCTCCTTCAAAGACCGCCTAGACAACAACACACACAACAGCAAAGAGCTCTTCAACATCGTGAAGGAACTCTCCAACCCCAGCTCCAACACCAACAACATCCCACCTTCGCAAGACCAGTGCGACTCCCTCGCCACCTTCTTCCACCGCAAGATCGCAGACATCCACAACAGCTTCAACACCCTGACCGTCCCGACAGCCACCGAGACCTCCGACCTCACAGCCACCATCCACACTGCTACCCTGCTCACCTGGACCAACATAAACGACGACGACACCATCAAAATCATGAACTCCAGCCACTCCGGCTCTCCTTCAGACCCATGCCCACACAACATCTTCAACAAAGCCAGCGCCACCATCGCACCCCATCTCCGCAAGACCATCAACTCTTCCTTCGAGACCGCGACCTTCCCGGAGAGCTGGAAGCACACCGAGATCAACGCCTTACTCAAAAAACCCAAGGCTGATCCGAAGGACCTCAAGAACTTCCGACCCATCTCCCTGCTCCCGTTCCCGGCGAAGGTCATCGAGAAGACCGTCAACAGACAACTGACCCGCTACCTCGAGGAGAACAGCATCCTAGACCCGTCCCAGTCCGGGTTCTGCAGCAAACACAGCACCGAAACTGCCCTCATCGCCGCCACCGATGACATCAGGGCCCTGCTGGACAACGGCGAAACCGCAGCCCTCATCCTCCTGGACCTGTCAGCCGCCTTTGACACTCTCTGCCACCGCACCCTACGCACACGCCTCCACAACGCAGGGATCCGAAACAAAGCACTGGACTGGACCACCTCCTTCCTCTCCGGCAGAACCCAGAGCGTCCGCCTCCCCCCTTTCCGATCCGAAGCCACCGAGATCATCTGCGGAGTACCCCAAGGATCATCCCTCAGCCTGACATTGTTCAACATCTACATGGCACCACTCACTCACGTCGCCTGACTGCACGACCTCAACATCATCTCCTACGCCGACGACACCCAGCTGATCCTCTCCCTCACCAAGGACCCCCTCACCGCCAAAACCAACCTCCACAAAGGAATGAAAGCCGTCGCCGAGTGGATGAAGAACAGCCGTCTGAAGCTGAACTTGGACAAGACGGAAGTCCTCATCCTCGGCTCCACCCCCTCAGCTTGGGACAACTCCTGGTGGCCGACCGCACTGGGAGCAGCACCAACCCCCACTGACCACGCACGCAACCTAGGTTTCATCCTCGACTCTACACTCTCCATGACCAAGCAAGTCAACACCGTCTCGTCCTCCTGCTTCTACACACTCCGCATGCTCCGAAAGATCTACAGGTGGATCCCCACCGAAACAAGAAAAACGGTCACCCAAGATCTCGTCAGCAGCAGGCTAGACTACGGAAACGCCCTCTACGCAGGAGCCTCGGCCAAACTCCTGAAACGACTACAAAGCATACAGAACGCCTCTGCATGGTTGATCCTCGACATCCCTCGCCGCAGCCACATCACACCCCACCTGAGAGACCTGCACTGGCTTCCCGTCAACAAGAGGATCACCTTCAAACTCCTCACCCATTCACACAAAGCACTCCACAACACCGCACCGGCATACCTCAACAGACGACACCTTCTACACCCCGAACCGCCAGCTCCACTCCACCGACCTCGCCCTCGCCACCGTCCCCCGCATCCGAAGAGCGACCACCGGCGGCAGAGCGTTCTCCCACCTCGCCGCCAAAACCTGGAACACACTCCCCATCCTCCTACGGCAGACCCAGGACCTACTTACCTTCAGGAGGCTACTCAAGACCTGGCTATTCGAGCAGTAGCAGCACCCTCCCCCCCAGCGCCTTGAGACCCTCACGGGTGAGTAGCGCGCTTTACAAATGTTATGATTGATTGATTGATTAAGAAGGAGCCTCGAGAAATTCCAATTCCTCGGCCGGGGAATCGACCCTGCATCCTCCCGGCCGATCCAAAAACCTTTCTCATATCCTTTTGGACTTTCTGTAAGGAATTGAAAGTCCCTGCATATCTAGCCATTTCTCTAATGAACTCTTCTCCGAAGAGAAAATCATTGGCTAACTGACCCGACTCCTTACAAGCCAATTCCGCTAACTTCGGGTCTATCTTCATCAGTAAGTTCTTCCTCCTTTCAACACACAAGGAGGCATTGGCATTGCCCAACAGACACACAGCCCTTTGGACCCATTGCCGCAATTCCTCAGTATTAACAACACTCTCTTGAAGATATGCTTCTTCGCACAAATCAAAAATCTTTGTTAAAGGTCCAAATACATCAAGGAGGCGATCTTGACACCCCTTGAGCCCTTTATCAAGACCCCTTCTAGGGTCCCTTCCCATTTTATTTAAAAAATGTAGCATCTTTGCGTCCAATTCAGGGGTGAACGCAGCCTTATTAGCCAACGAAGGTCTAGGGCACTCTGACCTCAGCCTCGTTCTAACCTCCTTCGGCATCTCTTTCCTGATCCAGTACTCCACGTACTGTGCAACATGTTTTGCGGGAACCCACTGAGGAGAGAGTGGGTGCCGGATAGTGTTTGGATCGAACATGAGCTCGCCCAAAGAATCCGTCACTTTAACAAACAAACTATCATCATCCTCCTCTTTAATTCTCTTACTTTTAACTTCCTCCTCCTCTGAGGAATCAAAATCCGAAGAACATGATATGACAATGTCCCCACTGCTTGAGGACTCATCGCAGACTATAGCTCTGCGATCCCTTTTTGTGGCCTTTATAGCCTGTTCCTTTAACTCCTTGTGAGTTTTCATCCCTGTGCCTTTCTTAATAAAGGCTCCTTTGCCTTTTCCTGCTTTTCCTATTGCCATGTGTTTTCTTTTCTGGCCAACTTTCACCCCACTTCCACTTGCAGTGGAACCATCTATAACCTCCTCCACAGACCAGTATTGTTCTTCGCTATTATTTTTCTTTGAAACTCTCCCTTCTAATTTTTCCATGCAATCATCCAACTTGTTTCCAAGTTGTGAAGCTAGAGCAGATACTGCCTTATCCACACACTCTTTAACCTTAAGGTCCAAAGAATCACCATTTCCAGCAGATTCCGCCATGTCACTAAAATCACCTTACAATCAAACTAAACCTTTACATTTATTTTACTACACTGCACCAATTAAATACACTACACCAATGAATACTCCCTTCAAAACTAACCAAAACGTATTAATTTCAACAACACCTTTCTCAACAAACTGGCACTCGAACTCCAGATGACAGTTACACAGAAATTAACCCCAGACTGACAAGAAAAAACGGACTTCTGACTTGCTTGTCCAAAAGATGGCTGCCTTTTTATAATATAAATAATCCAACTTAATCCGATCTAAAATGGCCGTCGCATAATGACCTGCATTAACGGTGGCCCAAAAGCATCAAAACTTATCTGATCTGATCCGGGAATAACTACCTTCTTTAACTAAATTTCATACTTTTCTATTTTAAAACCTTTTTATAACACAACTTTTCACGCGGTAATTTTTCTCTAGGCGCACTGCGGGGCACCCGATCTTCTCATACACGCAGATGAGAGAACTGCTGAACGCGAGGCGGGAGGAGGAAGCCCCTCGCGATCGCGTTTGAAAATACGTACTGCTTGTTGAGCGCGCGACGGGAGGAGGGAGCCCCTCGCGCTCGCGTTTGAAAATATTCGCAGAGCTTCAAAGGTATGAATATATTACCTTAAATACTCCTTACGAAAGGAACAAAATGAGGGGGTTCTTTTTGCCATAGAAATTATGGTTAGTGCTGAAGAAAGAAAAATTAGGGCATGTTTTAAGTGAGATCTCAAATTCTCTTCTATTTCATTAGAAAATTCTGACATGCAGACTGAAACAATCACTTTCAATACCAGCAGCAGACTTCCAGTTAACTCCCTGGTGAGCAGTAGCTTTACTACAGTGATCTAATGAGCAACTAGAGTGCTAACATTCTGAATTTATGGCAAATGTGTGACACATCTGAATGCCTTCTTGATGAAATCAAAGTAAAAACTGAAAGCATTTCCTACTGAGGAAACTGCAGTAAATGAGGAAATTAGGAAACTTCATAACAAATAAGTCTCCCAAGATGGCCACCAGAGAAAAAAAGAGCCCAAATGTAGCACAAATATCACCCAGATGTAGCTCACATATAGCCCAATGACAGAAGTGTGCAAAACACGTTTTATTTTTTGAGTTTTATATAGTACAGACTGGTCAGGTATTGGAGCGTTGCATCTTACTTGGACCCCTTATTGCGTATTTTGCATGAAGTACATGAGATTGATCTTGCGAAACATTGAACTTTACTATTCTGTTAACCTGAAGTTGCTCTGACCCGGGCTTTGTAACACCCGTTTTTACCTACTGGTTTTAATTAATTCTCACTGTATTGTATTAAGAAAGAGGATTTACTGTTTTTATGTACACTTTTATGATCTATGTTTCTAAATCAGATCGAATAAAGTTTACTGAATTGAATTGAAGTCTCCCAAGATGGCCACCAGAGAAATAGGAGCCCAAATGTAGCACAAATATCACCCAGATGTAGCCCACGTATAGCCCAATGACAGTAGTGTGGAAAACACTTTTTATCCTTTGTTTTTTTGCAGTTTTATATAGTGCAGGCTGGTCAGATATTGGAGTGCTTTACATGAGCATTGGTTACATCATACAAAGACAAACTCATTTTGGTTGTAGGCATGGGGAAATTAAGTGATTTGACCAGAATCACAGAATGTCGAGCTGAAGCAGAAACTCCAACTTGGTTCCCCAGTTGCAAAGTCTGCAGCTCTGGAAGTAACACCACATTCTCTCCCCTAAGCGTAACATTTAATCAAGTGGTCAACTGGATAAAAAAACATAAAGATAACAAGTAATTTATAAGTGCTTTGTCGCTATTTGAGAACTCGGAAAATATGTCCTCATTTTAGTTTTTTAGAGCACTAACCATAATTTCTATGCAAATAAGACCCTCTCATTTCTATAATTTCTAAAGGAAATGCTTTAGGTATTACAGTTTTGATTACATCAAGATGATGTCGGGCGTGCCACACTTTTGTAATAAATATAGAATGTTATCAATCTAGTTGTTCATTAGGATACTGTTGGGAGGCAGAGGTCAGGGGCACGTCTCGGAAAATTGAAGGCAGGTAGGAGGGTGCAGAGGCAACAATTTGACCAACACTGAGCAGGCAGGAAGGGCAGTGGCAGCACAACATGGAGGGCATTGGAAAGGGGGGCATGGGCAACAAACCAACAATGCAGGACAGGCAAGAGAGGCTGTGGCAATATAATAGACCATTGAGGGCAGAAGGAAGAGGCAGTGGTAGTACAACCATACATGCCAACAGAGCCGATTCAGGCAGGAAATGCCTTTCGTGTCCCCACGCCCAAGAATGCACAGACACGGGCGGACTGGGGAACACGTCTTTATTCTTTCCCTTCAGGCGCGAACTGACGCTTCCACCCGCGACTCCTCCCCTTTCTCCCCCAGCCATGCCTGACCTTGGGGCGAAACCAGGGCAGGCATGATGGCACAAATTCTTGTCCATTGAATGGTGGACCATTGTCAGTCTTCACCACCGTGGGGATGCCCCATGCGGCAAATGCTTCATCAATTGCAGGTATGACAGTGGTCGCTTTAGTAGAGGAAATCTGGTGAGCGATGGGGAAGCGGAAATACTCGTCCATGATGACGATAATGTATTTTCCCGACTTCAGCGGGCCAAAGAAATCAACAGCTACGTGTTGCCAGACACTATCTGGGAGATCCGACATCTACAGGGGGGTATGTGGTTCTTCTCGCCCTACTAGTTGACAGTGTGGGCAGTCTCGGAGTGTGGACTCCACCATCTGGTCAAGGGAGGGGAACCAGACACGCTCTCGCAGCGCTTTCTTCGTGGCTACTACCCCTCGATGTCCTTCATGTGCCAGATTTACAGTTCCCTGTCACAGCTGGTTAGGGATGACAATTCTCTGACCTCTTAATAGTAGGCCATTGTCACTGATGGAGAGTTCATCTTTGACGTGCTTGAACGCCGCGAGTTCTTGCATGTTGATGGTGTCACTCATCTTCAGGTCTTCTAGATGTCGCCATGAGTCAGTGCGAACACGATGTATGACATTTTGGATTGTGACATTGTTTGCCGATGCCTCGTTGATGGCCTCAAGTGGAACGGCCGGCGGGCAGGCTCGGTCAATGACAAAATGGAGATATTCTTCAGCCACAGAGTGGCGCGCCTGCGTCAGAGCCTGGGGATGCTGTGAAATGTAATCTGCCGGATTCTCCGCCTTCCCCGGTTTGTGAATAATGGTGTACGTATAGTCTTGCAGGCGGATGCCCCACCTTTCGATTCACTGAGGCATCTTCGCCCTGGGGTTCCCAAAGATGGTGATTAGCGCCTGGTGGTCGGTGATGAGTGTGAAGTGTTTGCCATACACAAAGAGGTGAAAATGCTCACACGCCCACACGACTGCCAGGCTTTCTTTTTCCGGTTGGGAATAAGCTTTTTCTGTGTCAGTGAGGCTGCGGCTGGCATAAGCGACGATGTGGCGTTGGTCCGCTTCATCATCATATTGCACCAAAATCGCACCTAGCCCAACGGGGCTGGCATCTACTGTGATTTCAGTCTTCCGTTTGGGGTTGAAGTATGCGAGGTTGATGGCTGAACTCACTGCGGCCTTGATTTTGTGGCAAGCTCGGTCACACGCAGCCGACCACTGGAAGCTTTGCCCTTGTCGAGTGAGTTCTCTGAGGGGGTAACTGATTGTGGCGTAATACTTGATGTACCGGGCGCAGTTGCTGGCCATCCCCAGGAACGAGCGAACATCACTGACGTCATGTGGTTGTGGAGTGTCCGAGAGTGCTGATATCTTGTCAGGGTCCGGTCTCATGTCCTCCTTTGAGAAGATGTGGCCGTAAAACTTGAGGGTCGGCTTGTGAAATTCACATTTGTCCTGATTGAGTGTGAGGTTGGCGGTGAGTAGGGCGTGGCAGACCCGGTCCAGCGCTTTGTCGTGATCTTTCTGGGTCTCACCGAACACCAAGATGTCGTCGCTGTAGTTAAAGGCATTCGGAATGTCTTGTATCACTTCGTCTGACAGCCTCCTGGAAAATCTCAGCAGCAGAGGAGATCCCAAAGTTGAGGCGTTTATACCGGAAGAGTCCTTGGTGTGTGGTGAATGTCGTGATGTAACGTGATCGTTCGTGTAACTCAAGTTGATGATATCCCTTGTTGAGGTCTAGTTTCGAAAAGACTGTCGCTCCGTTCAGGCGTGTGATCATGTCACTAATGTGGGGTCCTGGGTGTCGCTCCCGTTTGATGGCTGTGTTTGGAGCTCGCATGTCAACGCACAGGCGTACTTTGTTGTCTTGGCCTCTCTTGGGTACGACCACTACAGGTGACACCCACGGAGTGGGTCCAGTTGATCTTTCAATGATGTCTGCTTTTAATAGGTCTTGGAGTTCGTCATCTACCGCTTGTTGTAAGTGAAAGGGCACTTTCCGGTGATGCTGTGCCACTGGCGTCACTTGCTCATTGATGTGCAGCTTGACTTTGAAATGGGCGAGCTTCCCTAGGCCGTTGAACAGTTTTGGGAACTTGTTGACGATGTCTGGCGAGTCGTCTACTTTGTATAGGATCTCGGCTAGCTTCAGTCGTTGCGCCGTTGGTAAGCTGAGAATGCAGTCTGCTGCTTCAGGGCCTTCGATCACGTGAATTTGCACTTGGATTTTCCTGTCCTTGTAAGTCAGCGTGGTACGAAATTGTCCTAAACATGGCAATGGTTCTCTGGACATCCACGTGTAGACCCGCACTGCAGCTGGCTCTAGTTTCGGCTTCGGATTCATGCTCTGGTATTCGGTGGCGCAAATGTAGTTGAGCGATGCGCCTGTGTCTAAAACAAACTTGGCGGAGTGACTTCCCATTCGGATGTGGAGTCGCGGGTACTTCTTCAGTCTATCTGGGTCTGCCACCATGCATACGTATTCATCACTGTCTTGTGATATGGGAGTGAGGGAGGACGACTCTCTGGATGTTGAGCGCTGGGATCGGTACGAGCTGTGTGATTGGGTACTGGATCTGGATGAGCTCATCGAGTGGTCTCTCCGACCTTGTACAGCCCTTGCATGGTGACGTGATCCTGTGTTCTGTTTGGTCTGTCTCGGTTCCGTGCGACGGGCTTGACAGGCGGCTTCGAAGTGGTTGTCTTTTCCACATCGGTGGCATTGTTGCCCAATGGCTGGACACGGACCCGTATGAGGGTAGTCTTGGCCACACCGGTAGCATTGTGGAGGTTGTCTATGGGAATGACTGTTCTGTGTCCCCCGGCGGGGTGACTTCATGCGATGCGGTCTTGCAAATCTTCCCGATGTGTGTCGGTCTGGGCGACGCCTCGGTTCCGTGTGGGAGTGCACATGGAGGGCTTGTTCCTTTTTTCCGGTTTTGCTGGCCTCTATTTTCTTTGCGTGCTCTTCGGCTTGATCGTTAATGCGTGAGTTCTTCTATTTCATCTAGTGTGTAGTGCTTCTTCAGAAGTCGACGGCGTAGTGATTCAGATTGACATCCGTCAATGATACGTAAACGTAGCGCGTCTTCTGTGTTGAAGTTGTCGAACTCACAATGGCGAGCTAGACGCTTGAGATGGGAGATAAAATCGCCCATGGGTTCATCTCGCTCCTGAGACGCGAGGTTGAATGTGTAGCGCTCGTAATCTAGGTTCCGCTTGGGAAGGAACTTCTTATTCAACGCTTCTCTCAGGCTCTCATATGACGCAGTGTTGGCCAGTGGTAGGTCTTTAATGATTTGTCCAATGTCTTTACCTACAAGATTGCGTAGGGCTATGAGCCGTTGGACGGAGTCACGGACTTGTGAACCCTTCATGAAGTCACGGACTTGTGACCCCTTCAAGAAGTCCTCAAAGTTCTCAAGCCAACTCTTCCACGCGGGGCCCATGCTGCTACCAGACGTCAATGGTAGTGGCTCAGGGGGGCGCAGGTATGATACTCCCATGGGTATCGGTCCAGGCGGCGGGGCATTATGTGCTGGGCCAGGCACAGCTTGCTGCGAAGAGTCAGGGTCCGACATGGTGGGGCGCAGTGTTCCGGTAAGCTTCAGTGGCGTCCGCAGACGCTTAGTGTCACTTTTGCAGGCCTCAGGTTTTTTTTTAGTGTGTCGCCTGACTTCAAAATGGCCGCCACATCAGGACCAAGCTTGGCCAATGTAGCGTGCCTGACTTCAAAATGGCCGCCGAAGGGGACTCATGCAGGCATGCTTCACTTCTCACAGAGGCATTTTCACTGAGCTTACCCCTGTTTGCGTGTTGTCTCTTCGTGGGGTCGTGGGTCTGCCTTGGGTTTAAGCCCTCAGGTGCATCTCCTTGATTGTGGGCTGCATATGCGCGCTGTCCCTTATTTCGCGCTCTTTCCGTCAGTTCGGGCGCTCCGCTCGTTTGCGGCAGCGTGTGGTTCCTTGTATCTTGCAGGAATAGAGAGGCGGGTGACTCCGCATCCCACCCTCGTCGCCAGTTTCGTGTCCCAATGCCCAAGAATGCACTGACACGGGCGGACTGGGGAACACGTCTTTATTCTTTCCCTTCAGGCGCGAACTGCCGCTTCCACCTGCGACTCCTCCCCTTCCTCCCCCAGCCATGCCTGACTTGGGGCGAAACCAGGGCAGGCATGACGACACGACAATGCCCAATGTTTTTAAGCCCAAAAGGGCTTTATTTTATCTGTCTCTTGTCTACAATCTCTTCTTTTTCTATGCAAGTCAATGGAAAAAAATCAATTCCCCAGTTTTTTTTTCAAAATCTCCCTCTTACCAAGTTCAAAATGTTAGCAAGTATGGTACATTGGATCATAGAAGGCAGGAGGAATTGGGGTAGGGACATGGACTCGGATAACAGAGGACAGGAGGGACATGGACAGGTGCACCAAACTGACTTTACAGGGCAGGCATCAGGGTTTGCAGCAGCACAATACACCACACAGGGCATGCGGGACGGCAGTGCAGCACAACAAACCATGGAAAGCCTTAGGGAGGGGACAGGACCATGCACATCGACAACCGAGAACAGAGGGGAAAGAGGCAATGGCAGCAAGCTGACCATACTGGACAGACAGGAGAGAAAGCTGCAGCATAACGGACCATAAAGGGCAGGAGGGAGGGATCAGGGGCATAACAATGGAACAGACAAGACAGGAGGGAGGGAATAGGGGTCTGCACATGAAAAGGGAGGGCAGGGGGCAAGGGGGCAGGGCAGGAGCAGCAAGCTGACCATGGAGGTCAGGCAGGATGGGCACTAGAAGCACAACTCACCATGGAGGGCAACAGTGAGACTACAATGGCATACACACAGACCATGGAGGGAAGGTGGGAGGGGGTCAAGGGCAGCTAGCTGACCACACAGGGAAGGTGGGAGGGGCTGTGGCAGCACAGAAGACCATGCATGGCAAGCAAGAGGGTTAGTGGCAGCACAATTTGGCCATGATAGGCAAGAAGGAGGGTGCGGGGGCATGCACAAAGGATCATGGAGGTTAGAAGGGAGGGGTAGGAGCTGGGCACAGACAAGAGAGTTCAGGGGAAGGAGCCTCACAACAGACCACGTGGGGCAGGCAGGAGGAGCAGTTGCAGCACAACAGATCAGGGAGGGCAGAAGGATGTGGCAGTAAAATGGACCATGGAGGACAGGAGGAAGGGGATAGGGGTATGGAACGTGGACAGGCAGGGTGGAGGTGGCAGGGAGAGGTTACAGTCATCTGACAATGCTAGGCAGGTGGGAGGGGAGTGGCAGCTCAACAGAAAACTCAGAGTAGATAGGAGAGGCAGGTCCATGGAACATGGTGGGCAAAAAGGATGGATCAGGGGCATGCACACAGACATCGGAGGGCAGGGGGAAGAAGAGTAGGGGCAGCAAGCTAAGCACAGAGGCTAAGCAGGAAGGCAATGATGGGCAGGAGGAGTGGACTGGCACATCATGCTAAATGGAGGGCAGTGGCAGAACACAGACCATGCATGACAGGAGGGAGGAGGCTAGTGCATGGATTCAGACAACAGAGGATAGTAGAAAGTGGATGGGGCAGCAAGCTAACTGTTCAGAGAAGGCGGGAAGGCATGACAACGGCCACACAGGGCTGTAATGAGGGAGCAGGGGCATGGACTTGGAAAATGGATGGCAAGGAGGAGGGGAGGCAGGAGCAGCAAGCTTGGGTGGGGGCAGCACAATGCCAGGCCAGGCCCTGCTTCCAACCCCCCACCATCCATTGTGATAGGCATCTTACTTAACATAAAAAAACTAGAAATTCGCTGAAAAAAACAAAGAGTACAGGGACGTTATAGTTAAACTCAGATTTCACTCGTACAAAACCACTGAAATTCAGCAGTTATAGTTACCTGAGCTCACTATAACTTACGCCCCCGCAATGCACTGCTTATGATCTCAGACATTACATCATTCATGACATGGTCAGTGACATCTCAAATGAGCTGTGAATGGAATGGAACTATAATCACTAGAACTTTATTTAGGGATAGTGTGTGTATATTAACACCCCTTTTTATTTCTTTTCTTTCGTGTAAGAACCTCTATAATATGCAACGTGCCCAGATCAATATGGCCGATAGTCTTTCACTTTAGAGTAATGTGTAGTACATTGTTTATGTTGATATTTGCAATCGTAAGTATGTTTATTATGAACAAGTCACGTTGACGAACATACAGGTACGGCGGCCAAGGGGCAAGATATGCTGAAATTACATTGTGTGCATATTAACACTTGTTTTCTTTTCTTTATTGTATGAATTCCTGAATTTTCGCATCGTGACCAGGCCAATATGGCTGACAGCTTTTTGGTTTAATGTAATATTTAGTCCTTTGTAAATGTTGGCAACTGGAGCCATTTCTATATTTAAATAAGGAAGCTACAATGATGTCTTGTATCGTGATCAAGGTTCGGACTAGCCGAAACGTGTGGATCGCGTCCTTTGTAGATTAAATACTTCCAAACTACAACCCAAGTGCTGATTCCTTCCTTTTTTTTTTTTTTTTGTCCTCATTCACCGCCAACCTCACTTCACTTCGCACCCAGATGTCTATAACCATACACAGCAAGCTAAGAAAAGTAGGCAATTGGAAGTGGAAACCCGCCTACAGGTATCATGACCAACTTGGGTGCTAATGAAAACCAGATGAGATAACTCTTCCGCGTAGCTCCAAGAGCTAGATGACAATCGTCCTGATACTTCCAGGGGGAAACTGGGAGTAGCCGACATAGCCTGAAGAGTATTGAGGCAGCATAATCATAGGACTCAGAAAAAGGAAGAAAAAAAAACACTAATCACTCAGCTCTGAGCCCAATCTGAGTTGCAGCAAGTCCCAAAATGCTGTCTTCTTCCTACTGCAAGATCTAGCTAGGTCCAGCTTAGAAACCGCCAACACTGAAATCAGCCAGTCTGAAAAAGAGGGGGGAGTGGATTCCGTCCATCTTTTACAAATTTGTCTCCTGGCTAGCAGGATAGCATAGAAAAGCAACGATCTGGATGGGCCCGTAACTGTATGTGTGAAACCAAAGATAATCAATCAATCAATCACAGAATTTGTAGAGTGCACTACTTACCCGCGAGGGTCTCAAGGCGCTGGGGAAGAAAGGGGGGGGGTGCTGCTACTGGTCGAACAGCCAGGTCTTGAGTAGCCTCCTGAAGGTCAGCAGGTCTTGGGTCTGTCGTAGGCTGAGTGGAAGGGTGTTCTAGGTCTTGGCGGCGAGGTGGGAGAAGGATCTGCCGCCGGTGGTTGTTCTTCGAATGCGAGGGACGGTGGCGAGGGAGAGGTCGGCGGAGCGGAGCTGGCGGTTGGGGACGTAGAAGAAGAGTCGTCTGTTGAGGTAGGCTGGGCCGGTCTTGTGGAGTGCCTTGTGTGCGTGGATGAGGAGTTTAAAGGAGATTCTCCTGTCAACGGGGAGCCAGTGCAGGTTTCTCAGGTGGGGGGTGATGTGGCTGTGGCGTGGTACGTCGAGGATCAGGCGTGCAGAGGCGTTTTGAATGCGTTGCAGTCGCTTGATGAGCTTGGCCGGGGCTCCCGCGTAGAGGGCGTTTCCATAGTCGAGTCTGCTACTGACGAGGGCCTGGGTGACTGTTCTTCTTGTATGTGTCGGGATCCACTTGTAGATCTTGCGGAGCATGCGGAGGGTGTTGAAGCAGGAGGAGGAGACTGCGTTGACTTGCTTGGCCATGGTGAGCGTTGAGTCGAGGATGACTCCCAGGTTGCGTGCGTGGTCGGTGGGTGTCAGGGCTGCCCCCAGTGTCGTTGGCCACCAGGAGTCATCCCAGGCTGAAGGGTTGGAGCCGAGGATGAGGACCTCCGTCTTGTCCGTGTTCAGCTTTAGTCGGCTGCTCTTCATCCAATCGGCGACAGCCTTCATTCCTTCGTGGAGGTTGGATTTGGCGGTGAGGGGTCCTTGGTGAGGGAGAGGATCAGTTGAGTGTCGTCAGCGTAGGAGATTATGTTGAGGTCGTGCTGTCTGATGCGATGCGTGCGAGCGGGCCATGTAGATGTTGAACAGTGTCGGGCTGAGGGATGATCCCTGGGGTACGCCGCAGATGATCGGATCGGAATGGGGGGAGGCGGACTCTCTGGGTTCTGCCAGAGAGGAAGGAGGTGGTCCATTCCAGGGCCTTGTCTCGGATCCCTGCGTCGTGGAGGCGTGCGCGTAGAGTGCGGTGGCAGACAGTGTCGAAGGCGGCGGAGAGGTCCAGCAGGATGAGGGCTGCGGTCTCACCATTGTCCAGCAGGGTCCTGATGTCGTCGGTGGCGGCGATGAGTCTCGGTGCTGTGGTTGCTGCGGAACCCTGACTGGGATGGGTCCAGGATGCTGTTTTCTTCGAGGTATCGGGTTAGCTGTCTGTTGACGATCTTCTCGATGACCTTGGCTGGGAATGGAAGCAGGGAGATGGGCCGGAAGTTCTTGAGGTCTCTCGGGTCCGCCTTGGGTTTTTTGAGTAGGGCGTTGATCTCGGCGTGTTTCCAGCTCTCTGGGAAGATCGCGGTTTCGAAGGAGAGATTGATGACATTGCGCAGGTGGGGTGCGATGGAGCTGCTGGCTTTGTTGAAGATGTGGTGCGGGAAAGGATCTGACAGGGAGCCGGAGTGGATTGTGCTCATGGTCTTGATGGTGTCATCGATGTTCACGTTGGCCCAGGCTGGCAAGGGGTCGTGGTCGTTGGTGTGCGGCGGGTCTGGTGTGTCGGTGTCTGTTGGGGCTGTCTGGGTGTTGAAGCTGTCGTGGATGTCGGTGATCTTGCGGTGGAAGAAGGTGGCGAGGGAATCGCACAGGGCTTGCGACGGCGGGATGTCGTTGGTGTTGGAGCTGGGGTTGGAGAGTTCCTTCACGATGTTGAAGAGCTCCTTGCTGTTGTGTGCGTTGTTGTCGAGGCGGTCTTTGAAGGAGATCCTCTTGGCGGACCTGATGAGGTGATGGTGGTTGCGGATGGCGTCTTTGTGGGCTGCGTGGCTGTCCGGTGTCTTTTCACTGTGCCATTTCTTCTCTAGTTTCCGGCAGGTACGCTTGGATGCTAGGAGTTCCGGGGTGAACCAGCTGGCTCTTTTGCTGGTGTCTCTGTAGGTGGGTTTTTTCAGCGGGCGAGGGTGTTGGCGCAGTCCTCTATCCATCGTCTGAGGTTGCGGGCAGCGTCGTCGGTGTTGGAGGGGTCGGTGGGTGGGCTGAAAGCGAGGTTTGCCTGTAGTTGGTCTTCGGTGACTTTGCTCCAGCAGCGGTGTGGGATCTGTTGGGTGCGGTGGTGTGTGGTGGGTTTCTGGAAGGTGAAGTGGATGCAGCGGTGGTCGGTCCAGAGGAGTTCGGTGGTGTGGCTGAAGGAGACGTGGGAGCTTGAGGAGAAGACGGGGTCGAGCGTGTGGCCGGCGGAATGGGTCGGCGTTGTGACTAGCTGTCTCAGTCTGAGGTTGGCGAGGTTGTCGATCAGGGTGGTGGAGTTGCTGTCGTTGTTGTTCTCCAGGTGAAAGTTCAGGTCTCCGAGGAGGATGTAGTCGGTGGAGGTCAGGGCGTGCATGCTGATGAAGTCGGCGATGGAATCGCTGAACTGGGGTCGGGGTCCAGGGGGTCTGTAGACGAGGGTGCCTCTAAGGGTGGTGTTGGGGTCCATGTGGATCTGGAAGTGCATGTGTTCGGCGGTGCAGAGAATGTCGTCGGTGCTGGTCGAGACCCTGATGGTGTTCTTGTGGACGATGGCGATTCCTCCTCCTACTCCGTTGGTGCGGTCTCTGCGGGTGATCTTATAGCTGTCTGGGATGGCTATGGCGATGTCGGGTGCGGAGGAGTCGTTCATCCAGGTCTCCGTCAGGAAGGCGACGTCCGGTGATGATGTGTCGAGCAGGTCCCAGAGCTTGACGGCGTGTTTGCGTGCGGAGTGGGTGTTCAGTAGGATGCATCGGAGGTGGTTGAGGTCCTTCTTGGCGGGTGCTTCGGCGGCTCTGAGGCTGGTGTAGCTGCAGTTCCAGCAGGTGAAGGGACCATGAGTGCGTTTCGGGGCGGCCTTGAAGCAGGTGCGTGTCCGTCCGGGGTTGAGAGCATGGAGTGTGGTGGCATCGTATCGGCGGCGGTCATCGTGGCTGGCGCGGGGGGCGCAAGGACCAGGGGTTCTGGCACTGGGCGAGGTCCAGGCGCGGACGGGCGCAGACGGACTTGCCTTAGGCGCGCCTTTGGCGCGGCCGCCATATATGGGGAGATGGGAGGGAGGAGCAGCTGGGAGGCGGGAGGCAGGGGCAGCAAATGGTCAGTCAGGGGGGCGGGGCCGCAGGGGACGCAGCGGCGGGGACGGGAGCGGTGCGACGAAGGGAACAGAAGGCAAAAGGGCACAGGGATTACGGGGCAACAAGGAATAGAGGGCAAAAACGGGCACAGACTCAATGGGCAGCGGGGGAGACAGAAGGAAAAACGGGCACAGAATCACGGGGACAGCGAGGGAAATAGAAGGAAAAACGGGCACAGAATCACGGGGACAGCGAGGGAAACAGAAGGAAAAACGGGCACAGAATCACGGGGACAGGGAGGGAAACAGAAGGAAAAACGGGCACAGAATCAAAGGGGACAGCGAGGGAAACAGAAGGAAAAACCGGGCACAGAACAAATATAGGCACAGGGGGAAAAAACAGACAACAGCAGTCACAGACACCAAAGTGACAAAAGGCACTACAAAAGAACAGAAGAGATACAAACCTATGGCCTACCACTGGCCACCAGGGATGAGGCGCAGGTGGTAGCCTGCGGGTGGAGGAGGACCTTGATCTTCCTCAGCAGCGGCAGCTGGGGCAGGGACACACAGGCTGTGCTGTGCGGAGGGGGGGCGACCTACCTAGCAGGGTCAAAGGTAAATCAATGTGAAATGGGTACCCCAAAGTGCTCACCAAGAAATTTCCCACGCTGGCCCAAAAGGAAGTCAGGGCAGGGCACTCTTTAAACATATGAATGTCTGAAGCTAAAGCCAGCCCACATTTCTTACAACTAACTGGTGGGCCTTTGATGATTTTAGAAAGTTTTTGAGGAGAGAAATAAGCCCTGTCAATGGTAAACAGGTGGTTCCTTTTCAGCCATGCCGGTTTGACTACCTCATATAAGATCTTACAAGAATTCTGCCATAGATAGTCACAATCTTGTGCAGGTAAGGAACCCCCCCACAGTTCCTCGGCCAGTTTGAATTCGCCGTTCACAGATTCAATTATGGCTTGAAACCAAAAAGAAACCTCCTTCCTCCCGGGTGGCTTAGCCACAAGCTGATGTTCTAAAAAGCTGCCACTCCCTACTGGGTTCTTGTGAATTGATTGCGATTGGGCCCAACTTTTCAGCTGAAGATATTTAAACCTTGAGAGGCCTACACCGACTTTGTCTTTAAGTTGTTCCCATGAAACAAGGATGCCGTCAGAGACCAAGTCCCCCCAGACCGCCAGGCCAGCTTCTCTCAAAGGTACTGCCAGCCTACCCCTCAAACACTCCTGGGCACCAGGAGAATCCCAGAGAGGAGCCAAGCTAGAAAAATAACTAAGCGCAGCCGTGCCCCTGAGATTAGCCCAAGGTTTAGCAAAACCCTGAAGAACCTTCAGCTTAACCTTTTTAAAAAACTTTGGGTCACCGAATTTATACAGAAATCCCTCCTCAGGTAGGTTGGCTCCCCTAAGCATGGCAAGAAACATTCCCCCGCACCAGTACTAACCAGCATTTTCAAGAGCATACGCGAATGTGTAAGTTGGAAGGCCCAAGCATAGAGCTGAAGATCCGGCAGAGCAAGGCCTCCTTTCTCTCTCCTCCGCCTCAGCTTTTTCCATGCTATTCTTGTTGATTTGTACGCCCAAACAAATGAATTCATATCCCGCTGTAGCTTGTTGATAGCAGATTTTTCGAAGTGAAGGGGAATGCAACTGAAAAGGAAGGTGACCTTAGGGAGTATCGACATCTTAACTAGGTTGACCCTCCCAAGAATGGATAAAGGAAGTTGAGCCCAGAATTTCATCAGCCTCTGGCACTCCCTAGCCACCATAGCTAAGTTGGTCTCAGCAATCTTTGTAATATCTTGCACAATGTTAATCCCCAAATATCTCATCTTAGAGCTGATCTGGTGCTGATGCTGGGTCCTCTCAAGGTTCCAAACCATGATTTCTGTCTTCGTGGCATTGATCTCATAGCCTGAAACAAGACCAAGCTCCTGTGCCAGGCTAATCACAGCTGGAAATGCTGTTTGCAGGTTGGCCGAAAAAACAAAAATGTTGTCAGCATACAGGGCGACCTTCCTCTACCACTCCCCATACTTAAAAGACTGGATGTTAGAATCGTCCCTGGTCAAATGGCTCAATATATAGATCAAAGAGGAGAGGGGAGAGTGGGCAGCCCTGCCTGGTCCCCCTCGAGATCTTAAAAGGATCAGTGGTATTACCATTGACGAAGAGTCTGGCTGTTGGTCCTGATATATAAACTGGACTGTTCGACAAAGCTTTTCCCCTAGGTTAAATTTCCCCAAAACTTCCGTCAGATAGGTCCAGTTCACCCTGTCGAATGCCTTAGTGGCGTCTAAGGTCATGGCTGCTAAGGGAAGAGAATAAGTGGAGGCCAAGTCGATTGCCCCTATAAAGTCATAAGTGAGCTCCGATAGTTGCCGTCCCTTGACGAAGCCCTTCTGATCCAGATGGAGAATATCCCCCACCACAAGTCCCAATCTGGCCGCCAATATTGAAGCGAAGATTTTATAGTCCGCATTCAAAAGTGAAATGGGCCTGTATGAACCACAACTTGATGGATTTTTACCAGGTTTCAGGATCAATATAATTGTGGCATCATTCCATGAGACTGGGAGCTTTAAGCCTTCCTGTAATATCTGATTAAAGAGCATCGTCAAGGTCGGGACAATCATATCACTCAATTGTCTATAAAGCTCGGCTGGGAGCCCATCGGGTCCGGCGGCTTTCCCATTCTTACAGCGTAAAATAGCTTCCCTAACCTCATCCTGGGTGAATTCCCGGTCTAAGTGTTCCTGCTGTTCGGACTTCAGGGAGGGAAGAGAGATGTTATCCAGCCAGCTCTTAGCATTAGAATTATCCACCCTTTTATCCTCTCGATAGATGTCTTGGAAGAAGGTCTGGAATGCATCGCAGATTTCCTCATCTGAAGAGAGAGTAACATCCCCACTAATAATTTCTTTTATATGGTTTCTTACCCCATCTGATTTAGTTTTCCATGCAAGAAGCTTTCCTGCCCCTTCTCCATACTCAAAATGGGCAATTTTACTTACCTCCCATCTTCGGATGAGCCTGGTATGCAAGATATTCTCCAACTGACCCTTCAAATGATTAAAATTGGTCTGACGTTCTTGCTGGATTTCGGGAGGGGCCTGACAAATTAGGTCGGCCTCCGCTGCTTTCAGCTTAACTTCAATTGATGAGATCTCCTCTTTATATTTATTATTTCTATAGCTCTACCTGCTTGTAATTTGACCTTGCAGAAAAGCTTTTAAGGGATCCCATACAACTGATATAGAAGCCGAATCTAATTCACCCTCAGAAAACATTCAGTTTCCTGGGATAAAAGGAGATCTCCTCATCCTGCAAAAGTAGGGCTCGGTCAAAAGACCATGACATGGTGAAACTAGGTAATGGATACTCTAGGCCCAACAAGATACCAGAGTGGTCTGCAAGATGAGGTGCCAAATAAGATTTTTTTTTAACTCTACTCCTTAGAGATTGACTTATCAACACATAATCTATTCTAGATGTGTCGATACTTATGGTTTCTGTACGAAACTCCTAATTGCTGACCTGATCTTTCCCTCCAGATGTCAGAAAAGGCAAATTGCTTCATCGCCCCCAATAGAAAATCCCGAGATTTAGAGGGACCATAGCTCTATTGTTTGGTGACTTATCTAGTAAGGGATTCAAAACAATGTTAAAATCACCTGCTAGGACTACTGGTTCAGGGAAATCCAGCAAATGAGAAAAGATAGTCTTAAGAAAAGAAGGATCATCTTGGTTGGGTCCGTAATAGCCAACCAAGGTAAACTGGATGCCCAAAATAATAGCTTTCACAATGACCCATGTGCCACCTGGGTCAACTAGCTGTAGTAGAATACGAGCCCTAGCTGATTTTTTAAATAAAATTAGAACCCCTCTAATATTTGCTGACTGACTAGTTAGTGCTGACATAAGGACCAACCCATCTTTTATTCTTAAGAAGACTAACCGTCTCTTCTTTAAGCAAATGTGTTTCCTGGAGAACAATGACCTGCGAGGGGGAATCCCCAAGATATTGCATCATCTTATCTCTTCTCGGTCTTACGCGCAGGCCATTGACATTCCAGGACAAAATCTGTATAGAACTCATGGCGGGTCAAACCAACGGCCTGTCTCCAAGAGAAGAAATTGAAATATCCAGCACCAGCACCAGATCCAACAGAATTCCATAGTTGTTGCTCTTAAAAATGAGGTTGATAAGATTGATAAAAGGTGAATGAGGAATTTACCCCACTGCTCCCAACCCCAAACCCTGTGCCCCTGCCGCCCCACCCCCCACCCCTGGAGAATCCTTACCCCAATTATCTGGACAGATGTAGTCCAGAGAGTTGCAGCCCAGAGCAACCCGCCCCACCCGCCTACAAAGAAAAAAGTGAGAAAATATGAAAAAACAAAAAGAAAGGAAAAAGAAAGGAAACCCTTTCCAACCATGAGAAGCATCAAGAGCCATTAAGAGAAATAGAGAATGAAATGCAAGCACTTATTCTTATGTGTAGAGCTCTATTTTATATATTTTTTAAAAATTTTAAGTATTGTTTATTCCCTTTTAATTTTCCTTCCCTTTAATCTAGACTCTTAAGTCTTTCTTTCGGTACGAATACAATTTTGTTTTATTTATTTTCCGTTCCTGCTTTCCTTGGACAGATTATCCTGCCTCCCGCCACCTACTACGTGTGATTTGCCTATTGCTCTAACTCCATAATCGATATCTAAACATCGATTAAGGTGATAATGGAGAGGGGGGGGGTGGGAAGTGAAATGAGAGACAAACCACTGGTAAGAATGGATACCATAGCGAGGCCCAAGCCGAGTTAACCTCTTAAGAGGCCCCCTTGCTAATTATGTCAAGCAGCTCATCCGCCTCCTGAACTGATCTTAAGTTATGCATTTTATTGTTATGCATTACTTTCAGGAAGGCGGGAAATTTTAGCTGGGCTACAGCGCCATGCTTTTTAAAATCTTCTAACTTCCTTCCCAGCTCCCACTGCCTATCCAGTGTAAGCCTGGAAAGGTCAGAACGGATTTCAAAAGAAAACTCTTTAGCCTTCAATGATTTCACTTTTAGTGCTAAATTTAGAATCTTCTCTTTTAAAGCAAAAGTAAGAAAACTGATTAAAATCTTCCTGGGCTTAGATCTGTTAGGGTTTCTACGAAAAGGATCCCTATGCACCCTCTGTATGTCATGACTTAGTGATTCTTCTGAGTCCTCGAGCTGTAGGGAGACCTTAAGTAGGGATACAATTTAGGATCTAAGATCTGATCCTTCACTCCCTTCTGGGACATTCAAAAGACGCAAGTTGTTTCTGCGAGCATTATTTTCCAAGATTTTCATTCTGTCACGGAGGTCTGCCCCTTCTTTCCTTAGCGATAAAATGTCAGACTTCGCCATTCCAAGATCTTCTTTTAGTTCTCCAACATTGTTCTCTAGGGTTACGGTCCTAGAGTTCAATAGATCCACCTTTTTCTCCAAAGATTTGCAAAAGCTTCTAATCTCTCCCTAATTGACTGCAGATACCGCAAAACCCTTCTTTATATCCTCAGACAATGTAACAAAAAGAGCTTCCAAGGCTGAGGGTGAAGATAAAGATGAAGATGAAGATCCGGCCGCCTCTTGTTCCTTACAAAGATCGTTGTTGGAAACTGCTGGTGGCTGGAACTGGGTTTGGGATTGAACAAGAGGGCTAGTAGTAGAGTTAGTAGTAGAGCTAGTTGCGGCCACAGCGGAGTCTGAGGTTATATTGGAATTTCCCTGCAAGTTTGTTGAAGATTCCATAATTTTGTCGGATGCTACTGCCCGTGATGGTACAGGAGTTATTGGAGTATTTAAAGTAACTAGACTTTCCTTGAGGGCTTCGCCTTGTGTAATGATGTCCTCTGGACCTCTGGTTGAACCCTAAAATATGAGCGCAATGATGGGGTAATCCTGACAATGGTATTTGTGGGGTTACTTTTAGACCTCCTAGGTTTAATAGAGCTGCCTTTAACTTGGTATGTCTGAAAGGCAGAACTGCTAGATGAAACAGGAACAGAAGGAGCAGGAGACGTATCAGATGACTCCGGAATGCCTTTATCAGCGTTTAATTTACAGTCAATTTCAGAGCCCTTGTTAGAGTTGTCAGAGTCCTTGTTAGGGTTGTTAATGACGCCTTAACAAGACCCAAACCACCCCCAGCGCCCTTTCTGTGCCTCTTAATGCCCCCCTTAGAGGCAATGACAGGTTTCAACCCTTTCAAAAGAGGGGGGAAATCCTCCTGAGGAGCTTGATACCCAGGGACTGAAGCCTCCTGTAACTGCTGTGGCTTCCGGCTGTCAGAACTCCTTTCTGCACCCCCTGTACCTGACTCCAACGTTGAAGCAGAAATCACCAAAATCTCTCCGAGACCTTCCTGCTGACTTCTCTGATCACCCGTCCGGAAAAACACACTGATGCTGACTCTGCTGCTATTCCCCAGGAGGTGACCACGAGCAGCCGCTCTGCGGCCCTTACGGAGCTCCAGGGCGGCCTCAAACCAGCGAGGCAAAACGGAGAGGCGTCTACCTGCCTCGCCGCGACACATCCCCGGCTGAATACCAGCGGTGCCTATTTCAAAATCCGCAGCGGGAACACGGGGAAATTCAAAAAAGAAAAAGCCCAGGAAAACAGTAAGGCATAAGTCCGGGAAGTTTTTAGGGAATTTAAACGGTCCAGCGGTGGGAGTGGGAGCTCCGGGAGCAAGTGCCTGCTTAGCGTGCAGACGCCATGTTCCCCCAACGTGCTGATTCCTTCCTTGTAAGAGTGAGAGGAGATTGAATATATACATATATATATACCTCTCTTGCTTCTTTCTGCACCTCTCTTGCCTTTTCTGCACTTCTCTTGCCTCTTTCTGCACTTCTCTTGCCTCTTTCTGCACCTATCTTGCCTCTTTATGCACCTCTCTTGCCTCTTTCTGCACTTCTCTTGCTTCTTTCTGCAGCTCACTCTCTTCTTTCTGCACCGCATTTGCCTCTTTCTGCACCTCGCTTGCCTCTTTCTGCACCTCTTCCCTCTTTCTGCAGCTCACTCATCTTTCTGCACCTCTCTTGCCTCTTTTTGCACCTCTCTTGCCTCTTTCTGCACTTCTTACTTCTTTCTGCGCCTTTCTTCCTGTTTCTGTACCTCTCTTGCCTCTTTCTGCACTTCTCTTGCCTCTTTCTGTACCTCTCTTGCCTCTTTCTGCACCTCTCTTGCCTCCTTCTGCTCTTCTCTTGCCTCTTTATGTACCTCACTTGCCTCTTTCTGCACCTTTCTTCCTCTTTCTGCACCCCTCTTGCCACTTTCTACACCTCTTACCTCTTTCTGCACCTCTCTTGCCTCTTTCTGCACGTCTCTTGCCTCTTTCTGCACATCTGTTGCCTCTTTCTGCAGCTCACTCTCTTCTTTCTGCACCTCTCTTGCCTCTTTCTGCACCTCTCTTGCCTCTTTCTGCACATCTGTTGCCTCTTTCTGCAGCTCACTCTCTTCTTTCTGCACATCTCTTGCCTCTTACTGCCCCTCTCGCCTCTTTCTGTACCTTTCTTCTTCTTTCTGCACCTCTCTTGCCTCTTTCTGCACCTCTCTTGCCTCTTTCTGCACCTTTCTTCCTCTTTCTGTACCTCTCTTGCCTCTTTCTGCACCTCTATTGCCTCCTTCTGCTCTTCTCTTGCCTTTCTGCACCTCACTTGCCTCTTTCTGCAGCTCGCTCTCTTCTTTCTACACCTCTCTTGCCTCTTTCTGCACCTCTTGCCTCTTTCTGCACCCCTCTTCCCTCTTTCTGCTCTTCTCTTGCCTCTTTCTGCACCTCACTTGCCTCTATCTGCACCTTTCTTGCCTCTTTCTACACCTCTTACCTCTTTCTGTACTTCTCTTGCCTCTTTCTGCACTTCTCTTGCCTCTTTCTGCAACTATCTTGCCTCTTTCTGCACCTCTCTTGCCTCTTTCTGCACTTCTCTTGCCTCTTTCTGCACCTCTATTGCCTCTTTCTGCACTTCTCTTGCTTCTATCTGCAGCTCACTCTCTTCTTTCTGCACCTCTCTTGCCTCTTTCTGCACCTCGTGTAGGAGAGTAGGATCTGCTTCACATGGGTACCCCCACTTTTTGCTGATGCTTCACTGTTTTTCGACTTTAGTCTGGCTGGGGCCCCTC